>SJYC01073801.1:0-93709 GCA_006408675.1 Madoqua kirkii
CCCACTGAGTCGGTGATGCCGTCCAACCATCTCATCCTCTGTCGTCCCCTTCTCCTCTTGCCTTCAGTCTTTCCCAGCATCAGAATCTTTTCTAATGAGTCAACTCTTCACATCAGTTGGCCAAAGTACTGGAGCTTCAGCTTCAGTCCTGCCAATGAATATTCAGGACTGATGTCCTTTAGGATTGACTGATTTGATCTCCTTGCTGTCCAAGGGACTCTAAAGTCTTCTCCAACACCACAGTTCAAAAGCATCAGTTCTTCGGCACTCGGCTTTCTTCACGCTGTTAAAAGTTCCTAAATGCTTCCTCTCTTTTCGGGATCCATCTCCTCATGGGCCAGCACCTGTCACAGGCCACACTTGGAGTCACGCCTTCCTGGTTTTCCTACAAGAAGGAAGACCCAGAATCTAGGCACAGATCCTAGTGCCTGCCAGTCATAGGACCTTGGACACAGCACCCAAGTTGTATCTGATGTGTGCAATGGAATAATCATTCTGGCTTGCCCACTTTTCTTAGTAGAGTTCTTTCAGGTTTAAATAAGGTACCAAAATCCTTTATATAGATGGTCACTCATATTTAAATAATAGGTAACCATTATTTGCTGCTTTGCATTTTAGAAGGAAGCTATCACTTCCTTTCAGTGATGAGAATTAAATGCCAGCTCTACTTTTAGCAATCCAGAGGTCTCAAGTTTGCAGGAACTCTTTCTGTCTGCCCCACGTGAGAGGCAGAAGGCATACTAGAAAAGTTTAGGGTGCCTGGTCCCCAAGAGGGATCTGATGTGCAGGCCTGAAGACCCGGCTCTTCCTGCAGAGTTTCCTGGGGATCCATGGCCCAGAGGGAGTCAGAGTGCCTTCCTTGTATGCAGGAGAGGAGAGGAAAGCCAGCAGTGAGCTGTATTCCACGTGCAGAGCGAGCAAGAAGAGGAAGGGCGGTCAGAGCAGCAGGTGCAAGGCTGGTTGTTAAAGGCAGGAAACCGGAAAGGAATAAGAATGGAAGAAAGAAGCCATGGGAGGGTGGGAGGGCGCAGAGGGCGGGGGTCTGGGGGCCTTGTATTCTTGTAACTCAAGGAACCATTCGACCACATGTTAAATACGTGTGGTTTTCAGGCCATTTGTGGGGCTTGGAAACAAGTATGGGACATGGGCACAATGGCAGCTAAGAATTAAAGGAGGAAATGCCCCATGGATCCACTTCAGATGCTCAGCCAAACTTTGGGAGCTGTTAGCTTGTGTAGCCTTTCCAGGCATTTACTTGCCAAGTCTGGGGGAAAGATGAGGATGTATGTGTTCCTGTTTTGGCCCGTTCGGTCTAATGTTATGAGAGATTCCCCCTGTGGCACTCTAGTTCATCATCACCGTCGGTGCAGAAGATGCTAGGTTCAGTGACTTGTCAGACAAGAAAGCACATTTAATTGCTTGAAATATTCTGGAGTGATTTTAGAAACAAAACATACATTCATTAGGAAAATGAGATCAACAGATTTCATTTGAGAATCACTGTATTGGTATTTTCCACTATATTTGAAGTAAATGGAAATTCTTCACATCTCATTTCTTTGTGTAGCGTCATTGCCCTCATGGAAAGTTCTTCATGCGATCTCTTCTATTTCACATTATTCGTGTGAGTGTTGCTTTTCATCTTTGAACAATGGATAATGTTTTCAATGAGAAGTGATAGGTGTTGTCTGTCTCTCTATACGCTTTGTATTAAATAGTCTTGACAGTTCATTTATATAAAAGATGCTGCAAGTTTCAAAGTAGAATTACAGTATTAAGCTTTGTGATTCTTTCACTGCCCAAGTCATTACAGAGCAGAGGTTCAGCCTAATTTGTTAAAGCAGCATTGTCCAGTAGAAATAAAATGAGTCACGTATGTAATTAAAATTTTTCCAGTAGCCACTTTTAAAAGGAAGGAATTTTTGTGGAATTAGGCTTTAGCCCAATAAATCTGAGATGTTATTTCAGGATGTAATACATTTCAAAATTATTGACATTTTATATTTTATTTGCATATTGATTTCTCAAAATCTCGTGTAGAGTTACCCTTGGAACACAATTCAGTTTGTGCTATTTGAATGCACCTTTTCCCTAGCTTTGATTCTCCAACTCAGGGTTTGACAAACTTTTTCTAATACTGGCAAGACAGTTAATATTTTAACCTTTGCCACTGCCCTGTGAAAGTAGTCACAACGCATGGCTGTGTTCCAATAAAACTTTATTTACAACCAGGTGGCAAGCCAGATGTGACTCCGCGGTTGTCCTTGGCTAGCCCCTGCTCCAGCTGAATATATTGTCTTATTTGTATTTTAATCCAAGAAATTGGTATCTGTTTTGGCTTAAAGTCTGCTACCAAGATAGCTATTGTGATGAATTTCATTCAGAAATATTTAGGGCAAATGTATCAGGAAACAAACTCCATTGTTAAATAATGAATACTCTTGAACTGCAGGAACTTCCCACCCCGCCTCCTAAAAGAGCACCTTGCAGACCCAAGGAATAGCTTGTGGGGCTAGTGCCAGCTTGGTCCTCACTCACTGGACTCTGTCTCAGAGGAGCTTTGTGACCCTTGTTGTTTAGTCCTGTTCTGACTGACTCTATGCGACCCCACGGACTGCACCATGCCAGGCTTCCCTGTCCATCACCACCTCCTGGAGCTCGCTCAAACTCATGTCCACTGAGTCGATGATGCCATATAACCATCTCGTCCTCTGTCATCCCCTTCTCCTCCTGTCTTCAGTCTTTTCCAGCATCAGGGTCTTTCCTAGCAGTTGGCTTTTTGCATCAGATGGCTAAAGGGTTGGAGCTTTGCCTTCAACATCAGTCCTTCCAATGAATATTCAGGGCTGATTTCATTTACAATTGACTGGTTAGATATCCTTGCAGTCCACGGTTCTCTCAGGAGTCTTTTCCAAGACCACAGTTCAAAAGCATCAATTCTTCAGCGCTCAGCCTTCTTTATCGTCCAACTCTCAAGTCCATACATGACTACTGGATAAACCATAGCTTGACTAGGACCTTTGTTGACAAAGTAATGTGTGCTTTTTAATATGCTGTCTAGCTTTGTGACCCTAGATAAGTTAATTAACCTCTCCGTTTCTGAGGCTGTGACTCTGTTAAATGAGAATGGTGAGTGCTCCCTTCGGAGTTACTGAAGTCAAATAAAAGCTAGGGGCTTTCCTGCTAGTCCAGTGGTTAAGATTCTGAGCCTCCACTGCAGGGGTTTAGGGTTTGATCCTCTGGTCAAGGATTTAAGATCCAAATGCTCCCCAAAATAATAAAATAAAATCTAGTATTATGAGCTGAGCGTACAGCATGACACTTATACGTGAGCAGTCATTATACTGCCACCTTGACTGATGCTGCTACTCGTCTGTTACTACTAGCAGTATTAGTACTCTTCCTACTGTACCACTGTCCCAAAGGTTCATAAATACGGACTAATCCATGCACCGGAACAGAAGCACATCAGCCACTCACAGACAGTCATAGCAGCTACTCGCATGATGTCGGTTTGGACTTGAACTTGTCTATAAGTAGAGGAGCTCCTACGTTCTAGAGAAGTTTCGGCAGAATTTGCAGGAATTCTGATATTAGAAGTGGGGGCCTATCATTCCCATGTCCTGGTAACTGTGACTCGGGTTAGATCACTCCCATCCTTTGCACCTGTGTAGTGAAGATGCTAATTGCTGCCCTGCCCACCTCACAGGGCCGTAGAGATGAACACAGGGCATCTGATCTACGCAGTGCTATGCAAATGTCAGCTAGTAGCGTTTCTTGAATGTCTGCCTCTCTTCACCTTCATCACACATTTCATTTGATCATCATGGACTGATTTACTCAGAGGGTGGTTGTAAAGATTGAGATACTCGTAAAGTGGAAAGAGGTCCCTGTTCCATGGGTAGGGTAGCTGCTATTTTTTATTATTAAATTGCTTAAGATACAACCTTTTACTGTAACCCATCTCTTTAGGTTTCTATCCATCATGTGGACTAGAAATACTATTAAATGACCTTGTTAGAGGGTGACAGATAAGCTCCTGAAGTTCCGTGGTCCGAAATGCTGGAACATGATAGAAAATTTGCACCATTGCGTTGCAAGTTAATCATCTCATTGGTAGTTTCTGATTGAGTGACTAAAATGCACCGAAGTGTTGTTGACACTTTATATAATCGGGGAGTCCATGGTGTAATCTCATAGATCAAGAGCCTGTCTCACATATCAGACGTCTTAGTAATTGTTTTTCCTTGCCAGTAGAGGTGGGATGATCTCATCTTGGAGGAGGTTATAAGACTTCACACTGGGGTAATCACCTTCTGTTCTCTGGGGTTCTAACCATTGGCATCAGAGGTACAGGATTCATTCACCATGAAGCAGAGAGGGGGCCCGGGATGGAGGTACCGATAGGAAATTCTCTAGTGTGGGGACTCCAAGGTTCCACTTTATTTCCTTTCATTCTGTAAAAGTGGAATAGAAAACGGCTCAGGGGAGAAACAACCTCAGTGTTCCTCCATAGGGGGCTGATTACACACCCATTCTGTAAAGACATAGTGTGCTGCTGTGAAAAAAATACAGGAGGTCTGTGTGTTGTAGCAGGGAGCTCTCCAAGATTACCTTGGGCGAACAGAGCAAAGCGTCAAACATGTCTTTATTTGCTTTCAAAAGAAAAAAAACACCACACCTCAAGAATGTGTTCATCCGTGTGCACAGGTGCACATCCCTATCCCTGTGCACATAGAATATATCCAAGAGTGGTTTTCTCCAGGAGAGCTGTGGGGCTTTCATTGCATATATGCTCTATATTTTTGATTTTAAAACCCCTTGGCAGGCATTATTCTTTCCTTCAATGGTAATGGAGAAAACCAGACTTTGCCCGCATCTCCTGGTATTTTACATCTGTCCTCATTAAACTCTGTGCCAGAAAGTGCTTTGGAACATGGTGGGCTGATCTCTTTCCCATAGAAACACATTCCAGTTGTGTCTTGTAAATCAAGGAAAAACTAGGTGGGTGTTGAGCTGAGTCTGGGGCTTGTTCCCTGGAAACACATCTTGAGGACGGCTTGGACCTTGTGACTGGCATCCTTTAGAGTTGAGGTTGAGACAGCGTCAGAGTTGGGATTTTTTGCTGCTGTTTACATGCAAGAGAGTCAACTCTAGTTGGCAGAACTCGTTTCCTTAAGGTCTTTTCCACCATTCATCTGTTTATTTGTTCCATTCCAGTGTAAAGGTACAGTGGTATCAGAATTGCTTGTTTACACCCCCCAGGAAGCAGCTTTATCCACCATAATATAGTGTTTTTATGTGACTCCTTTTGCCCCTGAGTCTTACAATAGACTCCGTGTCCAGCGCTGTTGGGCTTTAGTTGCCGCTTTTCCGCTCAGTCCTTCCCGTGATGTTGTTTCATACATTTGTAATACATTCAGATTCTTCTGTGATAATCTGAGTTATTTCCTAGGATCCTCCAAGGTTCCTTCTTTGGTCCTAAAGTTCTATTTGTCTTTAAAATTTTGTTTGTTTTTAAAACTGGAGGGTAATAGTTTACAGTATTATGGTGGTTTCTGCCAGACATCAGCATGAATCAGCCACAGGTATACATATGTCCCTTCCCTCTTGAACCACCTTCCCATCTGCTACCCCATCCCACCCCTCTAGGTTGTCACCGAGGACCTGATCTGAGCTTCCTGCATCGTATCTGTTTGGCGTATGGTAGTGTATGTTTTTCCATGCCACCATCTCAGTTCAGCCCACCCTTTTCTGCCCACTCCTTGTCCACAGGTGTGTACTGGGTGCCTGTGTCTACATCGCTGCCCTGTAAACGGGTTCATCAGTACCATCTTTTGAGATTCCACATAACAGATTAGTATGTATCATATTAGATATAGTATCGTATGAAACAGTTCCTCAACCTAGAATTTTCCTATTCTTTACCTGTTTAGCCCTCCCGAGGCCCTGGCAATCACTCATCTTTCTACTGTCTGCATCCTTTTTGGCCCCAGGAAATGATTTCGTAGAAGACAGTTTTTCCACGGACCAGGGATGGGTGGGGATGATTTCAGGATGATTCAAGTGCATTACATGCATTATGTTCTGTATTTCTAATTCTATGCCACTGCTAACAGGGGGTACCAGTTTGTAGTCCCAAGGTTGTAGAGCCTTAGTCAGAATGTCAGGTAACTGGAATTATATATATAGTATTGCGTTGGCCAGAAAGTTCATTCAAGTTTTTCTGTAACCTCTTATGGAAAAACCTGAATGAGATTTTTGGCCAACCCAATATATACCCATTTCAGAGGGGCTTCTTTCAACTAGCACTGTGCATTTAAGGTTCCACCTTGTCTTCTGGGACTTGAGAGTTTAAAAAAAAATCTGAGTAAAATTCCATTGAATGAATACCGCAGTTATTTTTCCATTCACCTATTGAAGGGCATGATGATTGCTTCCAGCTTTTGATGGTTATGAATAAAGCTGTTATAAACATTCACGTGTATGTTTTTGTGTGAATGGAAGTGTTCAACTCAATTGAGTAAATATAGTTAATGCTCCTGATCCAAGGGTTTCACATCCGGGAATTCAGCCAAGCTCAGATCAGAAATACTCAGGAGAAAAAATTCCACACAGTTCCAAAACACAAAACATGAATTTACCAGCAACTATTTATATAGCAGTTATATTATTTTTATAGCTATCTAGGTAGCATTTACATTTTATCAGGTATTATGGGCTTCCCTGGTGGCTCAGATGGTGAAGAATCTGCCTGCAGTGTAGGAGACCTGGTTTCTATCCCTGGGTCAGGAAGATCCCCTGGAGAAGGGCACAGCAGCCCACTCCAGGGTTCTTGCCTGGAGAGTCCCCATGGACAGAGGAGCCTGGCAGGCTACAGTCCGTGGGGTCACACAGAGTCGGACATGACTGAGCAACTAGCACTAAGGAGGATTATACAGGAGGATTTGTATAAGTTATATGCAGGTGTGTGTCACACACACACACACACTTCATTTGCTGAGTCATGTCTAACTTTTTGGACCCCATGGAGTACAGCCTGCCAGGCTCCTCCGTCTATGGAATTTTCCAGGCAAGAATCCACTGGAGTGGATTGCCACTTACTACTCCAGAGGATCTTTCCAACCCAGGGATTCAAACCACTTCTCTTCCGTCTCCTGCATTGGCAGGCAGATTCTTTACTGCTGCACCACCTGGGAAGCCCCCAGAAAACAAATTTACCCGTTATGAAGAGGAATTAATTAGAAGTTTGGGATTAGCAGGTACACACACGATTTATGAAACAACAAGGAACTATAGTATAGCATTGGGACTTATATTCAGTGTCTTGTAATAAAGAAAAGAAAAATGAAGTAGCTCAGCTGTGTCTGACTCTTTGTGACCCCATGGACTGTAGCCTGCCAGGCTCTTCCATCCATGGTATTTTTCAAGCGAGAATGCTGGAATGGGTTGCCATCGGAGTGTCTTGTAATAACTTGTAATGAAAAAGAATCTGAAAAAGAAATACATATATGTAAATACATATGTAATATACATATACGAATTAATATATATAAATCTGGTTTTTACATATAAAATAATGGAATCACATCTCTATACACCTGAAACTAACACGATTGTAAATTCACTGTCAGTTTAAAAAAAAAATGAGAAAGAGCATGATGAGGTCACAGATGGCACGAATTTGATGCATCCAGGACAATTTTATTGAGGAGGGAGTATTTGTAAAAGACCCATGGAACTCAGCAGAGACAACGGGGGAACATTTCAGGTGGGGAAGCTGGCTTCAGCTGAGCCAAGACAGGAAGTTTTAGTCAAGGAGCTGCTAGAGTTACTTCTCATCTGAGTTAGATGTAGAGGGTGGGTGGGATACATTGACAGGGAAAATAGATTGGAATGTATTGGTGGGGGCCTTCATTGGGAAATTGAGGCTTTTGTGTTATTGGTGTGTGTGGTCAGCTCGTGAACAGGCGGGGGAAGGACAGTGCTAACACAGTGCCTTAGAAAGGTTTCGTGATGTGCCTGTGTGTTATTTATGTAGTTGAGGTTTGTGTGGATCCGAGGTGAGGACCACAGTGCCCACCTATAATAGCCTAGATTGCCTTGCTTTTTTTTTAAACTGCGCCCATCTGGGAAGGGTGTGGTTTGAAGGCTGTATCTGGTGGGTGAGAAATTTCCAGGCTCTATAATCTGACCCCCATCGCTGACTGACAGCTTCAGCCACTGATGGAACCAGGATGCTTCCCATTCCTCACCTTGGAGGGGAGTAGGCTTGCTTCTTCTCCAGGGGCAATTTGTTTCTGCCTCTTTCTCAAAATGAGAAACTTAACAAGTGGCAACAGCTGCCTTGAGTGTTGAGCAGCCCGCGAGAGAATTGGCTGATGTGAGACAAAGAATCTTTGTCTCTAGTTTAATTGGCTGTTGTTTACTTCCTGTTCAAGGTCAGGAAACTTAGACTGCTGCTTCAGTAAATGTGCTTCTGAAAATCATTCAAAAGCAGGATAAACCCCTGTCCACTATTTATTAACTGCTTTTGAGAATTTGATGTAATGAAACAGTCAAGAAAGACTGAGAGGTCTTAGGTCTTAATTTTTTGTTAATTAGTAAGACGTAAGGACAGGAGTCTTGTGGAGACTCAGTCACTTTAAGGCCGGGAATGATATTTTATTAGTGTGATCAATTTTTGGTAAACCCTTCTGTAATATTTTTACTTCTTAAAGTTGATGAAGAGTTATCAGCTTTCTTAATATTTGTTTGCTTTTAAAGTTGAATGAAGGTAAAGGTATATCCCATGAAGAAAGTGAAAGTGTTAGTTGCTCAGTCTTGTCGGACTCTTTGGGACCCCATGGACTGTAGCCCACCAGGCTCCTCTGTCCACGGGGTTCTCCAGGCAAGATACTGGAGTGGGTTGCCCTCCTCCAGAGGATCTTCCCGACCCAGATATCAAACCTGGGTCTCCTGCATGCAGGTGGATTCTTTACCGTCTGAGCCACCAGGGAGGCCCATATCCCATGATCTGATCTTAACACAAATATACCTAATATATTAAGTCCTCTCTTTAACACTGGTGTCTCTCTTTCACTCCACAATGTTTACTTATCAAAATGAAGAGTCATGTAATGGTTTTATGCAAGAATCAATTTAACATTTCTTGGGATGCTGGATTCTAATCCTCCATAAATAATATGGACTGTGTAACAAGTCCCTCCACTGCAGAGCTGCCATGTACGTAAATAAAGTTGACAATATTTCATCAAGGAAGCAAATCAGAAGCCATTAAAAACACAACCAAAAAAATAGAACCCCTTATTAGTTTTAAAGGTTATACCACTCAGTTTCAATCTACCAGTGTGGTGCTGGGGGTAAGTCTTAGAGAATGTAAGGTTTGTCTTTAATTGATTGATTGATTTTTGGCTACTCTGGGTCTTCAGTGCTGCTCGCAGGCTTCTGTAGTTGCGGCTCTTGGGCTCTAGAGCCCAGGCTCAGTAGTTGTGGCAAACGGGCTTAGTTGCCCGGCAACATGTGCGATCTTCCTGAACCAGGGATCAAACCTGTGTCCCCTGTATTGGCAGGCAGATTCTTAACCACTGGACCACCAGGGACGTCCTTGGACTATGAAGTTAAAAACAAATGTATTAGGCTACTAAAGTAGGACAGTAAGACACACTTTGGTATAAGGCTCAGATCCCATGTCTGGTTATTCTGTTGTTCTGGGGACTCATAGTGCCAGACCCAGGGTTCACCTGCATGTTGCATTCCAAGCAGATTGGAACCAAAGAAAGCCTACATTTGTTGGGTCAAAGCAGGGACTGGATTTGCTCTGGTGCATCCCAGAGCGTGTGGTTGTTCAGTCTATGGCAAAGTAAAAGTGAAATCACTCAGTCCTGTCTGACTGTTTGCAACCACATAGATTGAGCCTACCCCATGCATGGGGTTCTCCAGGCAAGAGTACTGGAGTGGGTTGCCATTTCCTTCTCCAAGGGATCTTCCCAACCCGGGTCTCCCGCATTGCAGGCAGACACTTTACCATCTGAGCCACCAGGGAAGCCTCCAGGCTATGAAAGATTCTTAATATTTTCGATTGGTGAAAATAGTAATGTTTACTTTTACCTCATCTCCAAGACATTGTGATCCTATCAAGTGGTTAGTTTTTAGACTTCGAATAAATTAAGCCTCTAAAGCAGGCGCAGTCAGCATGAAACGTGTTGCCCAGGCAGGCTCATGCCATGGGGTGGGGTTCCGTGAGTGTCTGTTGTGGGTCAGCTCTTCTCCAGCCCCTGTCCATGGCAGCTGGTACCCAAGGAAGGAGGCGGAAGGAGTTTCAGCCACCAGTGGCTCAAAGAACAGTTAAATTCTGTCGTTTCTCTGGGCTCAGATGCAGTGAAACGTGTTGTCAGTCTTTTCATTGTCTGTGTTAACAGTTACCAAAGATGGATTCGCTCAGAATTCGCTATTAGATTTTCCAAAAGGTTTCCTCTGTTCACTCATTATTTCCATATATAGATATTTGACTGAACTCACAGGGCAGTGAACCAGTTTCTGCTTTACACTGTCATGGACCTTAGAATTGTGATCTTTGATCCTGCGTTTACATCGTGTCTGTACCTGACAGGTTGTTTCTAAGGCCCCCTCCTCAGTGTTACTATTTTTAGATACCGTCTCTCTGTGCCCAGAATTTCTGGAGATGCTACAATACAGGGCACATTTTCTGCCTAGATTTCACTGTACTCTTTTCCCTAGAGAAGTTTCCAGCTCACTCCTGTGAGAATAGTACCCTATGGAAATATGCCTCCAATTTTATAACATATCAGTTGAAAAATATGGCTTGAATCAAGTTTGATTCACATACTAGTTTTCAGGAATGCAAATCACTTGGAACTTTGTGTGATTTAAACAAATATTAAAACTGGTTTGAACAAGTCTTTTAACCTTACTCACTTCCAGTTTCCTCATCTGCAAATGGAATAATATTACTCATCACACCCGCCCCATCGGATTTCTGCATTCAAGTGATATATGAGTTGAAGGATAGCTGTGGGAATCTCCCGTGTATCAAATAAGAGGACTTGATTCCTGCAAGGCTGCTAAGAAACCATTTGAAATCCTATGTGTATACTCATCAGTAGTTCTTTGAGGGTAGAATAGTAGAATTCTTTTTAAAAATTATTGACGTTTTAAGATTATGTTTTTATGGTTCTTATTTTAGATTATAAAAATAACATAGCTTCCATTAAGAAGCTGATAATCTGTTGATTAACATCTGTGAAGCCCGTTTTGCCAAAAATTAAGGGAAAATGAAATACCTGGTTAACAAAAGTTACTGTTGAGAAGTAAATTTTTGAGCTTCCTGTCAACCAAGGCAAAAAGGTGAATGCGATGCATTTTCTACTCTTTGTTCCGTTTTAATCACTGTGTTTATTTCCAGTTTATTTTATCTTGCCTAATTCCTCTTTGGCACAATGTGCTTAAGTAAATCACAGTGAGTTATGATAGTCATCAATTTATGAATGTATAGTCAGATAAAGCATAGCATTTCTTCTAGAGAGAATAGTTTTCTCCCCTCATAGCAAATTTTTAAAAAAATTGGTCTCGTAGATTCATGTTAAGTGATACTACACGACAATGGATGACAGAAGAGTGATGTAAGAGTTGGTTCTGTGCCAGCCCGGCGTCCTTGTCCAGCTTGTCCTGTCCTCTGAGGGGGTCTTCTCTTCAGGAGATTCCAAGGCGTGGAGAGAGTCTCACCTTAGCTGGAGGACTGGATTTCTCCACCACCCCCGACTTGGTTTCAGGTCTATGTAGTGCTTAATCAGTGTGTGTGTCTGTGTCTGTGTGACTTTTCCCATCAGAGGAGAGAGGATGCCTTCTACCTGCAGTCCTGGTTGGTCCCAGAGAGACACACACACGCCCACCTCTATGTGGCAGGCTGTATTCCCACCCCCTCTCCCTGGGCCATTCTCAGGGCTTCTTGGTTTCAAATCTAGGATGTCTCAGATCCGTGAGGTCTCAAACACTGAAAAGCATTAGAACTTCAAGGGTCCACAGATAATTAACTCCTTCTATTTTCATAATTAAATAAACACAGATTGAGCATCCCCTTACTATGGACAGGTGACTATTTCCAAGTTCCATTGTCATACTTCTTACTGTCTCTCTGCGATATTTTTGGAATTATGGAGGGCTCGGTAATATTCAGGGTAATCGTGTTCATCAGCACACAGATGCATTTTTCTTTTTGTTGTTGTTGTAAAACACCTTCCCTGTCCTGTGTCCCTGTCCGCCCTTTATGTAGACATTTAGCTGCCAAAGCTCGCCTTTACCCATAATCGATTTTTGTAGAGGGCTTAGCATGCTCTGTTATCCATCACTTGATTTATTGAGGCATTATGAAATCTTATTTTTTCAAATTGTAAGGGGAAAAGTTCTAGTTTTTGTTTTGTTTTGTTTTGTAGAATTAAATTACCTGAAGCTAAATGTATTTAGTCCTGTCTCCAGATTGCAGATTTTCTCTCGCATCCATCTCTTTTTGTCCATTTTAAATGCCTCAGTGTCAGTCTGGCTTTTACAGTACCTTTTTTAGGCTTTATTAAGCTGTAAATCGCATTGCATACAGTTGACTCATTTCGAGCATACCGTTAAGTCGTTTTTCACATGTTCACAGATCTGTGCACCCCTCACCCTGACACTTAAAGCATCTTCATTAGCTTAAGAAGAAGCCCTCTTACCTGTCAGCTGCTGCCCCTCTGTCTCTGCAGCCCTGAGCAGCCACCACTGTACTTCCGGTCCCTGTAGATTCCCTGTCCTGGACGTTTCACATGAATGGAGTCATGGAGCATGTGGTCTCTTATATGGCTGGCTCCTTTCACTTAGTGTAGTGTTCTCAAGGCTCATCCATGTTATAGCAGGTAGCAGCGCTTCATGTTTATGGCTGATTATATTCCTTGTCGTGGGTATGAAGCACATTTTCATCTGCTCATCAGTTGATGGGACATTTGGGTTGCTTCCACTTTAAAGTACCCTTCCAGCAGCTTCTTCCCTGTTCTCCCTGCTTCTCTGCCCCCATTTCCACCTTATTCCATGAAGGACCTCTAGAATCTATTCTGTACCTGATTTTTTTTTTTCACTTAGTAAAAAAAAAATTTTCTAAGTGTCTTCAAAGATATACAGCCAAACAGAAATGTCTCATGTGGTATGTATGTGATTATTTCTTTCTTTTAGTGCCATCTGATTTCCCTTCTTTTTTTCTTAGCTGTCTCTTCCCACCACCCATAATAGTGCCCCCCACTCCACAACAGCCTGGCATGTCTCCTCCTATCCTTTTCTGCACATGGTGTATCTAGATGTATATATTCACACACACGTGCATACGTAGAACAGGTGTCTTGTTTGATGGGACTACTGTTTGTTTTACAGTAACGAGATTCTCATACATACTTCTCTGCATCTTGTTTTTCTCACCTTACAAAAGGCTTGAGAGTTAACTGGGGTATTTAAAAATACATTTAGTATTTATTTCTATGTGACGTGAAAGTTGCTCAGTCGTGTCCCACTCTTTGCAACCCCATGGACTATACAGTCCATGGAATTCTCCAGGCCAGAATACTGGAGTGGGTAGCCTTTCCCTTCTCCAGGGGATCTTCCCAACCCAGGGATCAAACCCAAGAGTCCTGTACTGCAGGCGGATTCTTTACCAGCTGAGACACCAGGGAAGCCCATTTATATGTTATTTAATAATTTTATATATTATTTGTATCTAATATTTATTGCTTATTTAATTTCTTAATATTTTTTTGAATTTATTTTAACCACACCACTCAGCTTGTGGGATCACAGTTCCCGATCAGGGATTGAACCCACAACCTCATCAGTGAAAACACAGAGTCCTAATCACTGGATCTCCAGGGAGGTCCCTACTGGGGCATTTTTAACTTGTGCTTATTTTTTAATGGGCACATAACATTTTGTGATGGGCATGATGTCAGCATATACCTTGGCCATTCGTCTGGTCTGGTTTCCAGTTTTGCCACCACCAGTGGAAGGGGCAGGGGAGGGGAGGTCCGTCTACAGCCCAGGTCCGACCCCGGCCAGCGGCCCCTGAACCTGGAAGCAGTGGCTTCAGACTTGAGTGTCACTGTCAGCCAGGTTCCCTCTCCGCCTTTTTGGTGTGAGCCTGCTCTGTGTAGAGTCGTCCCCCCAGCACTGAGTTGTAGATGGAGAGTCCAGACTCTGACTTGTGGGATCTTAATTCAAATTCATGTACCACCTGTACCATCTCAGTACTTTTCTTTCCTCTGTATTCACAAGGAACACGATTTTAATTTTCAATGTGTTTTTAAATTCACTTTGAATTGGAGGACAGTTGCTTTACAGTATTGTGTCTGTTTCTGCCATGTATCAACGTGAATCAGCCACAGGTATATGTCTATGTCCCCTCCCTGTTGAACCTCCCTGCCGCCTCTCACCCCTTCCCACCCTTCTGGGCTGTCACTGAGAGCCAGATTTGACCGCCTTGCGTCACGCAGCAAATTCCCACTGGCTGTCTAGTGCTGCATATGGTAATGTGTATGTTCCCTTGCTACTCTTTCAACTTGTCCCACTCTCTCCTTCCCTCACTGTGTCCAAAAGTCTGTTCTCTATGTCTGCGTCTCCACTGCTGCCCTGCAATAGGCCCATCAGTACCATCTTTCTAGATTCCATATGCACTAATGTACGATATTTGTCTTTCTCTTTCTGACTTACTTCACTCTGTATAATAGGCATCCACCTTATTAGAACTGAGTCAAGTGCCTTCCTTTTTATGGCTGAATAGTATTCCACGGTGTGTATGTATCACAACTTCTTTATCCATTCATCTGTCGGTGGATGAGCACTGACATCTGGCATACCTGTCACCCTCCTAAATTCCAGGGTCATTGGAGACAGAATCAGCCTGTGAGGCTATGCAAGTGAAGGGCAGGAGGTATAAGGGATTCTCTACTTTCCTCTCAGTTTTGCTGTGAACCTAAAACTGCTCTTAAAAAAAAATAACTGTGGAGACAGTAAAAATATGAGTGGTTACCAGGGATTGGGGAGAGGCAGAGGTGACTAGATGAAGCACAGGGTTTCTGGGCAGCAAAACCACTGTATGTGAGGCTCTGATGATGGACACGTGTTATTACACACTCATCAAAACTCACAGAATGTAAACACCCAAGAGTGAGCCCTGACGTCAGCTGTGGGCTCAGGGTGATTAGGAGTGTCCTGTGGGCTCATCCATTATAATGAATCCACTACTCTGGTGAGGACCGTTCATTTAAGACACAAAAGAACCTAGCAGGTATTTTTAATGTTTTCTCCCCAAGCATGAATCACAAAACCTTGACGCATAGTAGATGTTTGTTCATTTAATATTTGGTAAATGGATCTCCTGAGACTTTAATTACCCTCGTTCATGGCTGTTATTTCCCAAATCCTCCTCAGCTGTTGGCCAGCAAAACTTCCCAGTTAGGACACTGCAGGGACTCGTTGAAGGGGGGCCCTTCCGTTGTGGACAACTTGTTCCCAGTGTGGACTGGAGGCCGTGAGGGAAGTTTTAAAAGGACACATGCCTTTGAGTTGTGACTTGTCCCCTCCCCCCCAGCAGTGTCATCTTTGAACCAGAAAGAAAAGGAAGTTAAAACTCAGAAGAGACCCACCAATGGAAATACAGGCCTGCTCCCCTCGAGGACGGCCCTGCGGGTTGCCCAGGGTGACAGGCTGCCCAGAGATCCGCCTTCCCCTGGTTAAATTTCTGTGAAGGGGCAGAAGCACAGCCACAATGGGAGCCTGGAAAGAGTGGCCACTCCTGGTGGCTGCCTCCCGCCCTCCCCTCCCTGGGCTCTATGAAACCCTACAACCACACCACACTAATTAGCCCGAGAATGGAAGGGGTTGTCATGGCGACCGAGCACTTTTTAAAGCACAGGAATGGTGTTCATTATTGTTCAGTGTCTTTAGCTGTGGCGAAAAGGTCAGTGTGGCAGTTGTTTTCCATATGAATTTTGGCCTGAGAGCGAAACTGAATGTGGAATGTTCCTCGGAGGGACTGGAAGATGGTAAGTGCAGCTGGACTTTATGGATAAGGGTGTCCATTTAGTAGTATTTTTCAGAGTTTTAATAACTAGTACCAAACTAAGGAATTGTATGCACTTTGTTAAGTAGAGATCGGAAGAAATGGAGCAAGGGAAAAACAGTATGGGTGAGGAATGGTGAAACTTCAGAAAGATTTTTTTTTAATTGGACAAGTCTCAAAGCATCAAATGATTAAACATGAAATTTGTAGATTTCTCAGACTGTGAATTTAACAGTTAACTAAGCCTGATGTCTTATTCGGTGTTTGTTTTATGTTAGCTCTCTGGTGGTCATTGTGGATTCAGATTATATCCCCAAATAAATTTAAGAACTTTTAACTGCATACCTTCAGAACTGTTGCACCTCTCCATTTTTTTAATCCAAAGATTAGATAGAGGAGTAACCAAGGCTAATTTTTTCATGCTTTTATTCTATTCTTTCTTGTCTAATAATATTTGAAATAATTAAGACTGGAAAGCAGTGAGCTACAGTTCTTTGGGTATTTGCCCTAGTTTATTGGCTACATTTGGGTAGAGTACTGCCGAGCAGAGACAGTTTGACTACAGTGTTTTAGGAGAAATTAAATACAAGAGAGGTCATCCTGCTGCATGGGACAGCAACTTTTCCATCAAACGCTGCAAAGATTTGCAGAGCATTCTTCAGATTTAAGTTTTGCTAGTTTGGAAAGCGAACAGGATAACGTGCCTTTCAACCTGATTTTTGTGCTAATGACTGGCTGTGTTTTTACAGCTCACAAATTTAAGCCACTTTATGTCTTTGCACTTTTTAACAACATCTTTGGGTCCTATGGCATTATTTTTCAGCCATCTTATACACAGTTCTGTAAGATAACAAAATACAAGTTAATTAAAGGAAATGGGGTGTCTGGATTAAAAAACAAATCACTGCTCAAAAAGCTGTGAATGGGAAATGGCCTACTTTGGGGCTTTTCCCTGAAAGACCATTGTCCTGTCAGCACTGCCAGTGTGTTTGGCAACCGAGCAGATCTGAGAGTACGATTCAGAATGCTAAGTCTTGGCTTGATTTCCTCTGTCTTTCATATGTATGTTCTGGGATTAATATATTTAGTGATCATAGTACAGAGCGTGATAAACAGCGTGTTTGACTAGACGTTGAGAATTTTTGTTTCTTTCTCCACTTACAATCTCTCCTTTTCCTCTCTAGCCCCTAACTCTTCCCCCAGTCCTCCTTGGGTCACTTCACTGCATTCTTCAGCAAAAAATGCTGGAAATTGAAGTATTAAAAACAAAGTGATGAATGTATGACACTTTAGCTTCTTTGGAAAACAGAATTTAAAATGGTGGTCTGGTTATGATATTCGTAAAATAATCAGAAATTTGAACCTGGATTTTAATATCAGGGAATTATTGATATCTTTTAAATATAATAGTAATGTGATGAAAAGTGATCGAAGGGTTAGTTGCTTAGTCATGTCCGACTGTTTGCAACGCCATGGACTGTGGCCTACCAGGCTCCTCTGTCCATGGGATCTTCCTGACACAGGGATAGAACCCTGGTCTCCTGTACTGAAGGCAGATTCTTTCCCTTCTGAGCTACAGGGAAGACTCCTAATAGTGTTGTACTTCTATTAAAAAATGATATTGATCGGGGGACTTCCCTGGTGGTCCAGTTGTTAGGACTCCGTGATTCCACTGCAGGGGCACAGAGTTGATCTTCATTTGGGGAACTAAGATTCTTTTGCATGCCGCACAGTGTAGTTTAGGGGAAAAAAAAGAAAAAAAACATGATACTGATATGTTTACAAATAAGAGGGTATGCCGTCTGGGACTTGTTTCCTAAAAAAATCCAGGAACAAAGAGGACGTGGGCTAAGGATGGGGCAGGGTTGATAGTGCTGGCTATCATGACAAGCCTAGAGGTACACGACATGAGCTCATTCTCACTACTGTGTATTTGTGTAGGCCCAGAGTGTGTGTGTGTATAGCTATGGTGTGGGTGGTCTTGTTAATAACCTTATCTTCTCACCTCTTGGCACATTTTAGATGCCCGACCAGTTTGACCAGGCAGTCGTGGTCAACCAGCTGCGGTACTCCGGGATGCTAGAGACGGTCAGGATCCGGAAAGCTGGCTATGCCGTCCGGAGACCCTTCCAGGACTTTTACAAAAGGCAAGATGGAGATGCAGAGACCCTCTTTCAAAGACACTGGGGAAAGGGTTGTAGCCCGAGGTGATGCTGGACGTTCTTACGTTGCAGGTATAAGGTGCTGCTGAGGAACGTGGCGCTGCCGAGGACATCAGGGGCAAGTGCACGGCCCTGCTGCAGCTCTACGATGCCTCCAACAGTGAGTGGCAACTGGGGAAGACGAAGGTAAGATTTCAGAGGGCGAGTGGCTGGCCCGTCAACCCCCAGGGAGATGGTTAAGTTCTCTGTCCTGTGATGACTGCTCATCAGTTGTTTGACAGCGTTAGGAAGACGGTATCGTGGTATCACGCTGGCCAACACTCTGTCCTTTCACCATTAACCTTTTATTTGAAGTCCTTGACTCGTTGGAGATTCTGTTCTTGGGGACCCATTGAAGCGTCAGGTCCTAAGTATGTTTTCATTCAGTCGGTCAACAGATATAGGCAGCTCAGTGCCAGCAAAGAGCTGGGCAGCCTCCAGCATCGAAGAAGTGAGGCACCAGATCCTCTGACTTTGCATTGTCATAACGCTGCGTGTTTTCCTGTGCACCACGGGAGCTGTTGTGTGGGAGACCAGAAATCGTCTGAAATCATGTAGGTTGCCCAAAGTCCAATCTCAAAAGCCAAGGTGAAATCCATTCCTTACACATGCAGGTGTGCAGCCTTTACCCCTTAGCTAAATGGTGAGTGGTCTGGCCTCATTTGCAAAAATTAGCCATAAAATTGGCAGTGCAACCTTTTCTCCCAGTATCAGAAATGGCCCAAACCCCCATCTGGGCTTCCAGCTTTGTCTCCCCTCCCACCTCCAGTGTCTTAGCACACAGGAGAGGCAGAAATGCGGGCAGCTGGGGCTTGGCCTTTGAATGTACAGATGTGCTCAGAGTTGGGGGTGTTCCTCGAACCTCATCTTTTGGCCCTGCAGGCATCAGTGAAAAGTCAGAGAAGCATTTTAAAGGTGCTGCTCAGATTATGTTTTTAACCCAGGAGTTTCTTTGTATAAAAAAGAGAGGAAGAAGAGGGAAAGAGAGACAAGTATCTTGCAGTTTGACTATCTTCATCTTAGAGCTGCTCTGATAAAATACCATAGTATGACTTAAACACACACACTTACTTCGCACAGTTCTGGAGCTGGAATTCTGAGATCAGGGTACCTCCGTGGTCAGATTCTAGCAAAGGGCTCCTTCTTTCTTTACAGTCAGCTGCCTTCTTATTATGTCCTCAAACAGTGGAGAGTGACTTCTGCTCTTTCTTCCTTCTTTCCATCATGGGACCTCACCCTCCTAAATGAAATTACTTCTTAAAGGCCCGACTTTCCAATACCATCACACTGGCAGTTAGGGCTGCAGCATATGAACTGGGGGCAAAGGGGTGCTAGACATTCAGTCTGTAACACTGATGTGAAATTAATGACAAGTGTTTAGGCATCAATTGGAGGAACTTAGTACATGCACATCTATTAGGGTAGAAATAGCATGCAGAGGTATTGTGTTAGTTATCTATTGCTGTGTAACAATCAGCCACAAACTTAGCAGCTTTCACAGCACAAGTCAGTGATCTCATAGTATCTGTGGGTCAGGAGTCCAGGCATAGCATAGCTGGTCCTCTCTCTGGGTCTCAGGCTATCAGCTAGGGCTGCATTCTCTTCCAGAGCTTGTGGTCCTCTTCCCAGCTCATGTGGCTCTAGAATTGAGTTCTTTGTGGTTGTAGGACTGTTGTTGTGGTTGTTGTTGTTCAATTACTCAGTCGTGTTCGAGTCTTTGCAACCCCATGGACTGCAGCCCACCAGGCTTCCCTGTCCTTTACTGTCTCCCAGAGTTTGCTCAAACTCATGGCCATTGAATCAGTGATGCCATCCAATCATCTCATCACCTGTCGTCCCCTTCTCCTCTTGCCCTCAGTCTTTCCCAGGTCTCTCTTTTCCTGCAGGCTGCTACCCTGAAATTACTCTCAGCTTCTAGAGTTTCCCACCCCATTTCTTACCCATGGAGTACACAAACACTGTACTACACGGTGCACACAGTAGGAGCTCAGTCAGTGTCAGTTAAGTGCTTAAATCCCACACACACACTGTTAGGGAATGACACGAGATTGTTATACGTTCAGTCACTCAGGAAAACACCCACTGGTGTTCTCACCCTGGGCCCACCTGCTCTTCAGGGCCAGCAGGAGAAGCTTGGTGGAGTCTTACATATAATATAACACACTTGCAAGAGTGATAGCACTTCCCCTGTGCCACGTCCTAGAAGAAAGTCAGATTCTCCCCACCCTAGTCGGATTAAGCAAGGGTGTAACCCACTGGGGTGTTCAGGGTCCCTTGGGGTGTGTGTCCTTGCAGGTTTGTAGGTCTCTCTACCGGGAACTCTCCCCTCTCCTTGTTTTAGCCAGTCTATCCTTCAAGTCTGCTTGGATGCAGACTGATGGGAATCCTTTTTTTTTTTCTTTTTCTTTTTTAAATTGAAGTATAGTTGCTTTATAATGTTGTGTTAATTCTGCTGTACAGCAAAGTGACTCAGTTATACATGTATATACCTGCTTCTCCATATTCTTTTCCATCATGGTTTATCACAGGATACTGAATATAGTTCCCTGCGCTATACAGTAGGACCTGGTTGTTGATCCATCCTATAACATGGTGATGGACAGGGAGGCCTGGCATGCTGCGATTCATGGGGTCACGAAGAGTCAGACATGACTGAGCAACTGAACTGATAACGGTTTGCATCTGTCAATCCCAAACTCCCAATCCACCCCTCTCCCACCCTGCGCCCCCTTGCAGCCCCAGTATGTTCTTTACGTCTGTGAGTCTGTTTCTGTTTTGTAGATGCATTGATTTGTGAGTAGATTCCACGTGTAAGTGGCATCATATGGTTTTTGTCTTTCTCTGGGAATCCTTTTTGACGTGCTCATCTCACCCTGAACTGAAACTCACCCCTAAACTGGATTAAGCCCCCTCCTCTGTCATGGCTTCCCTCATAGATCAGTTGGAAAGAATCTGCCTGCAATACAGGAGACCCGGGTTCAATCCCTGGTTCAGGAAGATTCCCTGGAATCTTACATTCTCTATAATATATTACATTCTCTATATTATACCTTCCTCCTATCTCACTTCTTGTATGGTGGAATAATATCAAAGATCATTGACGTACCAAGCCAGTAGCAGCCACTTTTTTGAGCACTGAGCACCAAAAAACCAATCCAACTTCATTTACAAATGGAAGTCAGGCCCCAGCACAGCTTAGACCTGTGTTGCACAGGGATATAGAGACATAAAAGCATTGCCCCTGGTTTACTTATTTGCTGTGAGATGTCATCCCATTATTATTGTTGTTCAGTTGCTCAGTCACGTCCGACTCTTTGCGACCCCATGGACTGCAGCACTCCAGGCTTCCCTGTCCTAAACTGTCTCCCAGAGTTTACTCAAACTTATGTCCATTGAGTTGATGATGCCATCCAACCATGTCGTCCTCTGCCCTCAATCTTTCCCAGCATCAGAGTTTTTTCTGATACAACTAATAAATTATAGTGTGATCTCTTTAAGGAATGAGGACACAGCTCCAGGAGAGAGCTCACTGTGAATTGAAATGATCAGAAAAGTATTCAAGAAAAGGAAGTCTTTAAAGAGGAGTTAAATTTTAACTGGTGACATATTGGTGTAGAATGAAAGCTTATCATTTCATGTAAATATTAGGAAGTAAATGTAAACATGGAGAGCATTTGAATTGTATCTGCTAAGTAGCTTTGACCTTGACCAACTTTTGACTTAATTATACGCTAGCAGTGTTTCTGTCTGTGCTACTGCCAGAGGTCTCTGCATTTAAACCCGTAAACCACTAAGGAACATCCAGATCTTCTGGATAAGAAGTTTCTGTCGACACTTACCGACACTTACACGGTAGAGGGAACTGTGGGCAGCGCTGTAGTCAGAAAATTCAACATGGCACCAGGTCTGAATTCACAGGCTTAAAAACACATCTAGTTGTTGGAAGGCAAGGATTTGTATCTGCTGGGGAAGCACCCCTAAAGAAGATGGGAGGCTGGCTGAGCCCCGGGAGCATCCCGAGCAGGAGATGTGATGTATGTCCCCACTGAGAAGCTGTTTAGGGAGGCAGAGGTGGACAGCTGCTCCCCTCTTTTTTTTCCTGGCTTAGACTTTTCCCTCTGCCCTGTGACGCCAGCACGTTGCACTTTTTCGGTCACCTGGACTACACTGCCAGACCTTACTTCTTCTGTGGCAATAAAGTCTGCAAGAGGTGTTCTAAAAAGACATGTTTACTAGAATGATCCATAGGCTCTTAAGCTATCTAAAGAAAGATTTTTTTTTTTAAGAGCTACAGGAAAATATTCATATTGGTTAGTGAGTCAAGGTTGGCTGAGGAGCCCCCTGAGTGGGTGTTGACCTTTCCTAAGCTGTTTGATGACTCCCGACAAGGACCTCCACTCACAGCAGCTGGATCCTGCTAACTTTATCTTGGCTGTGTCCTGGGAACATGGTGACGTGGCAAAAGACACCCTGGGTTGGAAGAATTGGCCTCAATTCCCACGTGTCACTGCATAAATTCAGGGTAGATGTTCTTAATGAAGCCAAGTCAGGTCTCTAAAAAGCATTTTGCTCCATTTTCCATTATGGAAAGAGGATCTAGATAAAGATGTGGATGTAAGTCTAATGGGCAGAGCGAGAGCTCTCTTTGATGGGCATGAAACTAAAACAGGTATTTCTCTGATTCTGATGCAGTCAAGAGAGTCTTCAGACTTCTGATTCGATGTAAAATGCTTTTCCCTTCATATTGTTGTTCAGTTACTAAGTCATGTCCAACTGTCTTAACCCCATGGACTGCCGCCTGCCAGACCTCCCTGTTCCTCACTGTCTCCCAGAGTTTGCCCAAGTTCACGTCCATGGTCAGTGATGCTACTGTCTCATCCTCTGCTGCCACCTTCTCCTCCTGCCTTCAGTCTTTCCTGGCATCAGGGTCTTTTACAGTGGATTGGCTCTTCACATTAGATGGCCAAAGTATTGAAACTTCAGCTTCAGAATCAGCCCTTCCAATGAGTTCTCAGGATCGATTTCCTTTAGGATTGACTGCTTTGTTCTCCTTGCAGTCCAAGGGACTCTGGGGAGCCTTCTCTGGCACCGCAGTTTGAAAGCGTCAATGGTGATCAGCCTTCTTTATGGTCCAACCGTCACATTCCTGGGGTTCCCTGGTGACTCAGTTGGTAAAGAATCCACCTGCAATGCAGGAGACCCTAGTTCGATTCCTGGATCAGGAAGATCCACTGGAAATGGGATAGGCTACCCACTCCAGCGTTGTGGCCTGGAGAGTTCCATGGTCTGTGTAGTTAGTCCATGGGATTGTAAACAGTCAGACATGACTGAGTGAATTTCACTTTCTTTCTTTCTCACCTGACTCACTTGACTACTGGAAGCACCAGAGCTTTGACTATATGGACCTTTGTCAGCAAGGTGACATCTTTGCTTTTTAATACGCTGTCTAGGTTTGTCATAGTTTTCCTTCTAAGAAGCAAGCGTCTTTTTCCTTCATAAAGCTTCCTGTTTGTTCGTGTGATAAATATATGACTCTTTGGAATCAACACTTTTGTTTTATTATGTCACCACCACCACCATCATCACTGTTCATCAAGATTTAACTTTAGTAATTCCATGGGGGTTCAGCAGTTACAGCTTCACGTCCACTGTAAGGGTTCAGGTTTGATGCCTGGCCAGGGAACTAAGGTCTGGAATGCCATGCCACACAGCCCCGCCAAAAGAAAAGAAAGTAAATGGTGAATGTTAAAAAAACAAAAAGGACTTTATTACTTTTTCTTTTAAACAGTAAGCAGAAGCATTTGAGTAAGCTCCTTAATGTAGAAGAGTCATCTCAAAGAGAAGTTTAAATGTTTCTTTGAAGTCCAGCCCTGGTGAAAACTGCTGCTATCTCATGGTTTAGGTAGAGATTTATATTTCTGGAAACTTTTTATCATTATTGGACAAACACAGTTTATGCTTGTAGCTGCTTTTTTTTTTTCCTACTAACCTTGCAGTCTCTTTATGCATCAGTGGAGCATATTACTTGCCGTTGTAGGAAGAGCACTGTATGAAAAGGTTTTTTGGGAGAGGTCTTTGGGAGAGTTTTACAAGTGCTCAGAAATCCACAGCAGGAGTAGGTAAGGTTTCTGTGAGTCACATGGTGGTAGAATTCTTTATTTGCTTTTTTGCTCAAATGTCTCAGAAGAAACAGAGCAGAAAGTCTGGAAGAATGTGCCATCAGGGGACATGATGCATCGCCGTAGGCCAGAATGAGTCGCAGGAGCATAAGTCAAGAAATCATGAATGAGGGAGTGTGTCATTTAACCCCCGACCAGTATTTGGGATTAGTTTTTTTAGGTAATAATTCAAAACTTCTTAGATGTGCATCACATTGGAAACTACACAATTAAAAGCTCCCGTGATTGAAAAGTGAAAGTGTTAGTTGCCCAGTCATATCCAACTGTATGTGACCCCATGGACTTTAGCCTGCCAGGCTCCTTTGTCCATGGAGTTCTCCAGGCAAGAATACTGGAGTGGGTAGCCATTATCTTCTCCAGGAGATCTTACCAGCTTAGGGATGGAACCTGGGTCTTCCGCATGGCCAGTGGATTCTTTATTGTCTGAGCCACCAGGGATGCCCTGCCATGATTGAGGGGAGGGTCTTTTATTTTCATACTTTCTCAAATCTTAGGGATTTGATACAAATGCCAATTATCAGACACACTTATTTTATGTAAATGGCAAGCTTAGTATTAAAGTGCCCATAGCCAGAAGCAGGCAACAGATAGCTACCATCTGTTTAGTCCTGATTCTGATTGTCTCGTGGTGACTGTAACATCAGTGATTCACTGCTCATTTCAAACAGTTTACAGAATTACACTCTTAAATGTCAATTTTTTTATGTGCTTTATTTTTGAGGCCAAGAAGCTTGATTGTAATCACTTGACAGCGTAAAGAGAGACTTTCCTCGTGATGACAAATAACGTTTTACAAATGTCTTGATTATCTTCCCCTCCGTTTCCTTCTTTCGTCAGGGAGTCTTTTCATACCTCTTGTTACTTAGTGTAGACTAGGGCTGGTCCCTGAACTGTTTGCTCTGGCCCACGATGAGATAAGTGTTTATAAACTTCAGTGGCAATTTCATAGTCATCTTACGCCTGTTGAACTAATAATAACCAAAAAAGTAGGACTTTTATGTTAAACATCCTTTAGGTTTTTTTCTTTCTGGTAATATATTTTTGACTACATTTTATAAGAGTCTTAGTGTTTGACAGATGGAATATTAAAAAAATTCCTTTCCCCACTAGGAATTTGAGATTCTCTCTGCTGGGCAGCATTGCTTTTTGTGTTTGGAGCAAAAATAGGAGAGAGAAAAGAGCCTTACCACCCCCACCCCAAAACAATCTCTGGCTCAGAGAGGCCTTCCCTATACCTGCCACATTCTGCGGTTGTGACATGTCACTCCCTCCTGGGCAGGTCTTCCTTCGTGAGTCCTTGGAGCAGAAACTGGAGAAGCGGCGGGAAGAGGAGGTGACGCGGGCGGCCATGGTGATCCGGGCCCACGTCTTGGGCTACTTGGCGAGGTAAGAAGTGTGCGGAGGGGAGGGGATGTGTCTCGTATGTTTCACCCGGTGGTGCTGGCTATTATATGCTTTCATTTAAAATAGACCCAGGCGGTTTCTTATCAGGACCAGGCTAAGCAGAGAGCCAGGGCAGCGTCCTAATTGGTGATGCCAGTTAGCTTGACCTGGGCAGGAAGTGGGAACAGGGGCTCGCGATGTCTCAGAGCGCTAGCGTCACTAGGGGGCACTGGGCGAAATATTTAAATAGTTTCCCTAGTTCCTGGGGGCCATATACTGAAGCCACAGGCACCTCGCCTGTTTACTTTGGTGTTGACCCATGGGGTCCACAGGGAGAGAGGGCCCCCCTCTCCCGGGTTTGCCTAATGAGGCAGGTACTTTCTTGTGCATCCTTGGACCAGCAGGCTGGTCTGCTGGTCATCATCATCATACATGACAGTTTCTCAAACATAAAAACCATCCTGCTGTGGTGAATCCTTTTTCCTTTTGCTCCTAAGAACAGCAGAAAGTCTCACGTCCCTTGGTTCTGTTTACAGCCTCACTTCCTGCCTGGACTTTGCAAAGTCAGTTATTAGGAGCGATGTGTTTATTTAGCCAATATGATGGCAGACTTCTTGCTTGAGTTCTGGTGTTATTCTTTTGTTTTTCTTCTGTTTTGCCCACAAGGGCCTGCTCACTGGCTCCCTGTAATGAGTCCCAGTAATGAGTGGATCGGCCCCAAATAAGGTCCTGCTCTCTTGTCGTGTAACATTAGCGTAAACTCCTGTGAAGAGCTCGTGGCCTCATTCCGTCCTCAGCAATACTGTTGTGCTGTTTTCGTTCTCGTTTTTCAGAAAGCAATACAAGAAGATCCTTGATTGTGTAGTGATCATACAGAAGAACTACAGGGCCTTCCTCCTGAGGAGGAGATTTTTGCACCTGAAAAAAGCAGCTGTGGTTTTCCAGAAGCAACTCCGGGGTCAGATGGCCAGAAGAGTTTACAGACAGCTGCTGGCGGAGAAACGGGCAGAGGAGGAAAAGAGGAAACGGGAGGAGGAGGAAAAGAGGAAACGGGAGGAGGAGGAAAGGTATGGACTTTCCTTATTTGCATGAAACAGACAGGACATCTTTGGCGTTTTTATGCTCTGGATCCAGCTCTGAGGCCGTAATTCTCAGAGCATCTGCCGAACCTGCTGTTGGAAACAGTACCTTTTGGTGGGTCAGATCCTTGGCACCACTGCAGACCCAGTTTCGTGCATATTTTTATTCACGCAAAGAATAGCTGTCTGTATTGCCCAAGGAAGACAACCCGTTCATCCTTCATGCCTTTTAAGTTGTCTTTAGCAAAGCTTCTGTTAAAAAGTTCACTCTCAGCTCCTGGTAATGGTAGATGCCATTCTTTTAGCCGTTAACAGTGCGTTTAGCTTGATTTAAGGGTTTGGGAGGGATCGTTAACTTAATTATTGCTGGTTTTTTTTTTTTTTTTTTTTAAGGTCTGTTTATTGCTGAGCTGGGTCTTCATTGCCACCTGCAGGCTTTCTCTAGGCGCAGCGAGCAGGGCTCTGCAGTGCGTGGGCTTCTGATTTCTCTGATGGTGGGGCACAGCTCTAGGCTCGCAGGCTTGAGTAGTTATGGCACACAGGCTTAGTTGCTCTGCACCATGTGGAATCCTCCTGGACCAGGGATCGAACCCAAGTCTCCTGCATTGGCAGGCAGATTCTTAACCACTAGAGCACCACGGAAGCCCAGTTAGTGCTCGTTTTGAGATGTCTATGTGATAGAGTTGGCACGTATGCAACAGTGTGGAAAACTGGGAGATGGGATCACAGTATTCTATGCTCCTCTGGAAACCATTTGAATATTTGTTTTATGTGGATTTTTATTGACTTTTCAAGCATGCTACTAAAGCTGCCCCTCAACTGCTGAGCAAGCATTTGTAGCTTGTGCATCGGCAGAATGCACCAGAAGCTTAGTGTTGTGACTTGTTTTTTAAACAGTAATCTTGGGGGAAAAAACCTTGGCTTTCTGAAAAGTGGTTCTCAGATTTTTTTTTTCATTGCTTTCATTTATTTTCACCGTCTTTTTTTCTTGATTGTTTTTAGAGAAAGAGAGAGGGAACGAAGAGAAGCGGAGCTCCGCGCCCAACAGGTGAAAAACGCCATGACCACGTGGCATCTTGTCTGTTACCTTCCCACTGCTGACACTTTTGGAGAATGAGATGGCAACCCGCCCCAGTATCCTTGCCTGGAGAATCCCGTGGACAGAGGAGCCTGGCGGCTACAGTCCATGGGGTCACAAAGAGTCAGACTCAACTGAGTGACTAGCACTTTCACCGACACTTTGCCTCAGGGATGAGAAACTAAAATAATGATATAGGGAGAAGGATTCAAAACTAAAGACACAGAAAGAAGGATTTTAGAGATGTTTCTGTTGCCATTTCTAACCCATTACAGTTGGGTAAAAATGTGTGAATGTCTTCAGATTTTTGTGCCAATCACAAAAGTATGCTGGCTCTAAACCGGTAGGGCCGCTGTACTAATTTGTTCAGACTGCTACAATATATAGTGCCACAGCCCGGAGGGAGTTAAACAAAAGAAATGTCACAATTCTGGAGGCTACAAATCCAAGATAAGTTCTGCAAGGGTTGGTTTCTTCTGAAGCTGCTCTCTGTAGGTTCATGGTGTGTTATTTACATGGCCTTACACCTATGTGCACACTTCCCTGGTGTGTCTGTGTGTGTGTGTCCCCTCTTATAAGGACATCAGTTAGATTGGCTTAGAGCCCTACCTCGGGACCTCACTGTAACTTTACCACTTCCTTGAAGTCCTGTCCCCATATCCAGGCATATTCCAAGGGTCCTGGGGGTTAGACTACAGAGGATGAGATGGTTGGATGGCATCACTGATTCAGTGGACACGAGTTTGGGTAAACTCCAGAAGTTGGTGATAGACAGGGAAGCCTGGCGTGCCGCAGTCCATGGGGTCACAGAGAGTCAGAGATGACTGAGCCACTGAACTGAACCGGGGGTTAGGGCTTCTCGCGGCAGTTTGGCAGAGGGAGGGGTGCAGGTCAGCCCACAACGGGCCCCATCGCATCATGCAGGAGGGCCGCTGCCCCCCTTCTCTGCAGGGTCACTTCCTGACCTCTTCCTTCCTCCGGGATCCAGGAGGAAGCAGCCCGGAAGCAGCGGGAACTGGAAGCCTTGCAGCAGGAGAGTCAGAGGGCAGCGGAGCTGAGCCGGGAGCTGGAGAAGCAGAAGGAGAACAAGCAGGTGGAGGAGATCCTGCGGCTGGAGAAGGAGATCGAGGACCTGCAGCGCATGAAGGAGCGGCGGGAGCTCTCCCTGACCGAGGCGTCCCTGCAGAAGCTGCAGCGGCTGCGGGACGAGGAGCTGCGGCGGCTGGAGGACGAGGCCTGCCGCGCCGCCCAGGAGTTCCTGGAGTCGCTCAACTTCGACGAGATCGACGAGTGTGTCCGCAACATCGAGCGCTCGCTGTCGGTGGGGAGCGGGTGCGCGGGCGAGCAGGGCGCCGGGGCGGAGAAGCCCAGCTTCAACTTCAGCCAGCCCTACCCAGAGGAGGAGGTGGACGAGGGCTTCGAGGCCGACGACGATGCGTTCAAGGACTCGCCCAACCCCAGCGAGCACGGCCACTCGGACCAGCGCACCAGCGGCATCCGGACCAGCGACGAGTCCTCGGAGGAGGACCCCTACATGAACGACACCGTGGTGCCCACCAGCCCCAGCGCCGACAGCACCGTGCTGCTGGCCCCCTCGGAGCACGACTCCTCCGCCGGGGAGTCCACCTACTGCCTGCCCCAGACCCCGGGGGCCCTGCCAGCCCCAGAGGGCGACTACGATTATGACCAGGACGACTACGAGGACGGGGCCGTCACCTCCGCAGCAGCGTGACCTTCTCCAACTCCTGCGGCAGCCAGTGGTCCCCGGACTACCGGTGCTCTGTGGGCACCTACAACAGCTCCGGGGCCTACCGGTTCAGCTCGGAGGGCGCCCAGTCCTCGGTGAGTACCCGCTGGCCTGGTGCCACCCCCTTCCCCGCCGCCCCCTGCCGGCCCTCACTGGGCTGGAAGTTGTCTGTCATCCACGCCCCTGTTGCACCGGCCCTGGGAAGAAGACATCCCCCCACAGGATGGGCCAAAGGCAGGCTCTTCGAGCTGGTCTGAGACCCATCTCTCTTGCCAGAAGCAATCGGGTGAGAAAATGGGCCTATTGGAGCTTCAACACAAAACCCAGAGAACTGCATTTTGCCCAAAGTCTAAGAAAACGGGCATGCTCAGTGGAGAATTTGGCCGGTGTCTGTCCTGGCTTTGCAGGAGGTTGGGAAATAAGGCCGGGTAAGCTCTAATGAGGCTCACCAGGGACCTTTCAGAGAAAGCTCCAGACTGTAGCTTCAGGCTCACCGCAGGATATTGTGTATTGTTCTCATTGTAAGGGAGGAAACTTTGCCAGCTTCAGCAGGCCCTTTCTAGCTTCTGGATTTATTTGTAGTTTACTTTTTTCTTTTTTCTTTTCATTGATCATGTGTTAAATACTCTCTGGACTTTTCTAAGATTTGAAGATACATTTAGCACAGAAACCTAGAGGGGATTATCTCTTGAGTGGTTTGGTTAAAATTCTATGTTTAGGCAGTAGTGTTGTACTTAGAATACAGAGTCTTGGGATTAAAGTATGTCTCGTGTGCTACATCTCAAGTCCAGCGACCACTCTTCACCAGCAGTCAGTATTTCGTAATGATGAATTCTTTTGATGACCACACTCCGTTGTATTGTGACAAATCGGCGTGTGGCTTCTTTGTCAGTTCCTTTTATTTTTTCAGTGTTGATCTGTGCTGGGCATTTCCGGTGATTGTTTTCTGTCCTTTTGGCTCACCGTTGGCTCTCTCTCTCTCCTGGTTCAGTTTGAGATAGTGAAGAGGACTTCGATTCTCGGTTTGATACAGATGACGAGCTGTCATACCGGCGGGACTCTGTGTACAGCTGTGTCACGCTGCCTTACTTCCATAGCTTCCTGTACATGAAAGGTATGACCTGCAGCCGTCCTGGCGCCTGGGTTAGGGGGTGAAGTGATGGGAAACCGAGGCTGATGGGAGATCAGGAAAATCACCCCACACCCCCCTTCCCTGGCATTAGCCCCTGTCGGGTGGATGGAGGGGACGCCATGGTGGTGTGACATTTGTGACCCGATCAGACTGCGTTAGGACGAAGGGTCTGCAGCCACCAGCACCGTTTTCAAGCCATCTCTGCCGCCTCCATGTTTCGTGTGTGTGTGTGTCAGTCAGTTGCCTCCGACTCTTTATGACCCCATAGGCTGTAGCCCACCAGGCTCCTCTGCCCATGGAATTCTCTAGGCAAGAATACTGGAGTGAGTTGCCATTTCCCTCCTCCAGGGGATCTTCCCAACCCAGAGACTGAACCCGGGTCTCCTGCACTGCGGGCAGATTCCTTACCATCTGCTATCTGTGCTGGCTTCCTCCCTCCCTTTCTCTGTCCCTACATCTTTTCCCCCCTCTCTCTTTCTTATATCTGTACAGACACACTTGGGTGCTGCCGCTGTGGCTGGTGCAGCATTATTATTTCCCATTCCAATAATAAAGCTGCATTTTTGCCTCCCATAGGAGTCTTAGAGACCCTGGAGGGATGTCTCATACACAGAAAAGTAAAGATCTGAGAGCGGGCCGCCCCTGGCTTGAACTGCCTATGACATCTACTGTCTGTCCCTTGCTCGTGATGAGAATTTTACTTGTATTTTCTCATTGCTGTGGAACTTGGAATGTATTGAACTGGACCTTGATGCTTGGGGACCTTGAAGCGCCCTCCTTCTGGAAAAGTACTTAATTAGGACCTTGTCCCTGTGGCTTATTCGTGTTCTCGACCTTGACTTCCAAATCAGTGAGAGGGATCGGGAGAAACCAAAATCATCACCAGTTTTATGTAGGTCATCAAAAGAGGGGATTGTCTGGCTTCTTGCTCAGCCCTGGACTGGATGAAGGGAGAGGCCAGGTTTTGTGGCTTGGGTGGAGATAACGAGACCCACCCTCCCCACGTGGTTTAGGTTCTTCGTGTTTTCTCTGACCCTTTGTTTCTGTGCTTTACCTTTGCTTCTCCTTTCTGTTGGTATATTTTTCTTTTCTCATAATCTCTTTTGTTCTCCTTAATACTTTTCCTGTGTGTTCTTTTTATTTTCCTTTTAACTTGGTTTCTTTTTACTTCACTTTCCTTCTTTGACATCAGTGTAGCTGCTAACGTCGGTCTTTTCAAATTTCTGCTGTTCTTAGCCTCAAAGAGCTCATGGAAACCTCTCCAGGTTTGTTTTAGGGGAGATCTTCCTATTGGTGAAAGGTACTTGTTGATGGAATTCTTGTAGTTGCGTTGGGATGAAAAAGATTGAGGAATTCTAACCAAATATTCGAGTATTCATTGAATGAGGGGAAAAAATGTTATCACAAAGCAGAGTTTAATAATGTAGTAAGTATCTAATCATAGCATTTTAAAGATTTTCTCATGCATTTCCCAGAATAAAGATAAGCTTTTTATTATTCTTATATTTTCCTCACCCCCTAATTTCACTAGTTCTCTAAGTCAGCTTAAAAATTCCCTGTAAATCATTCTTAATTGTAATATATAGCATTCATTTATTATATAATTATCTTGATTAAAACAAATAAAATTATGAAAAAGTAAATATACATTCAGAGCACTCAGATCCCAACCTTAACGCATTAAAAGCTCAAGAAGGTAAGCAAGTGAACTTCTGGCAAACTCATCTCTTAATAAAACAAATTATTGTGTAACTGCATCACCATTTAATCTCCGATACATTGTTGTTTGATGTTTAATAAGGCCTTAAGCTGTGACTGAAAGTTTCAAAGAAACGAGTGATAAGGCAAACCTACCCATCAGATTATATTTTGTGAGTGTAAATCAGTTTGCACCAGCCTAATAACTGCCTGAAGGTGTTTACAGTCAGGAAACTAAGAACACTGATCAGATTCTCTAGATGAAATATGAAGGGAGCCCCCGGAATAGGGGAGGGAGGGCTGGGCATGAGTCCCATCAATAAGGGAAGCACACAGAGAGACTGGTAGTGATGACTGTTGTAATCTGTGTCTGTGAAACAGCTGTGAATAACCCTTATCATTCAAAGATAAGATAATAGGATAACTTTGTACTGTAGTTTCCTCTTGGCTTATTTTAAGAAAAAGCTTAAAGCCACAAATCAAGAAGGACAAGAAGTTTTCTTCTGATAGTCCCTGGCAAGTTTGTTGTTTGTTAGGAAACAGCTCTGCTGCTTGGCATAATCACAAAGGCTTCTCAGCTAAATAAGCAGGGCATTCCGTAGATACGAGACAGGGTTGTCGTCTGTATAAGTCAATGAACGTGTACTCTGCAACGCAAACACAGACCATTATCTTTGCTTCTCGTTCCACTGTGAGATTGAGATCTGTAATCACTGAGCAACCATTGAAAAAATTAATCTGAGAATGTCTGTTTTAAATATATTTCTAATCTGTAAAAGGAAAGCATTTCCTCTATATTCATTTTCAGTATCCACATTTAGATACTCTTTATTTGTGTTACTGGTGGATCAAAGAGATAACTCGTGGACATTTTACAGTTATTGAAGTAGATGTGATATTTATTCTTCAGTGGATTTATTAAAACAGATTCGTGACTCATGGTGGCAAAATGTCACTCTTGAGTGTCTTGGGAATCTAAGAATAATAAAATTATCCTGCTGGAAGACTATTAGAAATATTTTTTATGTTGTAAAAGATAATGTCTATATCCTGGTCTAGTTTCCTTCAACCAGATTTATTTCCACGAAAGAAATTACAGCTAAATTCTCATGTTCATGGTGCGATCACAGTTTGGAGTCTTCGTTTCATAGTCTAAATTTTATACCTTGTAAATGTAAACCATTTTCAGATAATGATGTTTTTCTCTGAAAAGATGTTTACTGGGAAAAGGGGACATGTTATTTTCCTGTGTAAGTTAGAGTTTATTGCTGAACTCCTGAATCTTGTAGATGTTGTTCCTCACATTGACTAAACTAAGAAGGAAAGTGTTAACTTGGACACAGTTTAAAACTGGTTTCCCCTCCCTGGGGTGTCTGGACAGAAGCAGGATCCATAAGTATGGAAATGGTTCTCCCTCACGCTCTGCCCCAGCTCCCATCGTCCTGCCTCACTCCAGGGTTAGAATATCAGTGCCTCTGTAATCTTGGTGTTAAGCTCCTCACCAAGATTCTAAGCTAAGTGAGTAGGTACTTCTTTGGAAATAAGGAAAGATTATATTTCTTTTTTTGGCTGCATCTAATGGTGTGCAAAATCTTAGGTCCCTGACCAGGTACTGAATTTGTGTCCCCCTGCAGTGGAAGTGCAGTGTCTTAACCAGTGGACCACCCAGGAAGTCCCAGGAAGGCTTCTGATGTAATTCAAGCAAGCCAGTGTGGTCCCTGCCCCGTTCCTCCGGAACAGGACCCTGCAGTGCTGTGGTCCATAGTTGGGGGCATGTCTATAGGGAGGACATTTGGTGCAAAGTTAAGGATGGGCTGAACCTTAAGACTTACTGATCTTAACATCCAACTTGATGGACTTTCCTCAAACCTCTCCCTTCCCCCCTAACCCTGGGGAGACAGGTGGCCTCATGAACTCCTGGAAGCGCCGCTGGTGCGTGCTCAAGGATGAGACGTTCCTGTGGTTCCGGTCCAAGCAGGAGGCCCTCAAGCAAGGCTGGCTGCATAAGAAGGGCGGCGGCTCCTCCACCCTGTCCAGGAGAAACTGGAAGAAGCGCTGGTTCGTCCTCCGCCAGGCCAAGCTGATGTACTTCGAGAACGACAGCGAGGAGAAGCTCAAGGGCACCGTGGAGGTCCGGGCGGCCAAGTATGTTGATGGGCCCTGGCAGGGCCTTGGGGCTGCTTCATCAAGTAGGTCCCTGACTCCAGGCTGTCTGGGACACGTTCTCTGAAGCATTAGGTTGTAGGAGGTGATCAAGAGTCCTCACCATTCCTTTCAGTGGGTTGAATTATTAGGAAATCAGAGAAATAAGACCATCTGGGAAAATTGACTTGAGTTTGCAAACATTCATTTCCGGGTTATAAGATGCTCGCTGAACGTAGAACTAACCTGTTGGAAATGTGATTGGCTGTACACACGACTCATGGTTCATATTGATCCATTGGTTGAGCATCTTGTCATCCTTCTATGGATCAGCCTACCACTTTTATTTCTTCCCATGCCCAACTGTAGCCAACAGATGGCTATCCTGGGAGCTCACAGCCCATCTGGAGGGAGTGAAATGAATCATCTGTGCCCCACCTTTGCTGGATTCACGGGACCACCAGGGAATTCCCTTCTTCCGGGTTCTTATGAATCAAAGCATTGAACTGTTGAGGGGGGCCTATTGTATTTGTTAAAAATTAAGTAAGGTTTTTAGAAAATACTGAGAATTGAGTAGCTGGTTTTCTGGGATAACTAAATACTGAGCATAAAATTTGGGGATGGCATGTAGCTACTCCCCACTCAAGCTGAGCGATCATGTATGTTTAGAAAATGGATAAAAATAAGCTTTGAGGGATTGAATTAACCCCTGAATTCATGAGACCTAAAAACGACATCCCGCTTTTACTCAACCAGCATCAGGAACTTTAGAAAATGGCTAATTGAAAAGTGGAGAGTTTAATCAGTTATGTATTTAATTTTAAGGACAAACACTGAAATTGGAACAAACAGCAGAGTATTGGAACTTTCCAGGCTGCCCCTTTGGGGTTCCTTAGGAGGATCCCATGTTCCGTAGTCAGATGGGTTCGTGGGAATTTGAGTCTGAATCCTGCAAGTGTTTGCAGCGTGGCCCAGCTCTGAGCCTCCTGAAGTCTCCCCCCGGCCGTATATACCACGATGGTCCTATTTTCACCCCATAGGCGGGGGTAGTCACAGATGCCAGGAGGCTGAGAGAGACAATTACGGTCTTGGATTTCACCGGTGAAATATGATGGATGTTCCTTTTGCTGCTCACTGTATAGCAAATAAATGCTCAACAGAGCCCTGTTCTCCAGGTGTTCTGTAGAAATTAGAGAGGTAAGGAGGTGTTAGTTCTTCAGCTGTTGGTCATGTTCTGTAGAGAGAAGACAATGAGTTGTTAAGGTTTTACCATCATAAGGTTTTCTTCATTTTTTATTATATAAAAAATATGTACTTTGTATTATAGAAAATTTCAGTCATATGCAAGCATAGGTTGGAGACCAGAGTGAAATTCATGTGCTCATTACTCAGCGTTCAGTGGTCACCCACTCCCAGCCAGTGGTGTTTCATTTGTGATCCCACCCTGCTCTTCCTCCTTGCAAATTACATTTTTTGTTGTAGTTGACTGAGCTATGTGACTCATAGTATCTTAATTCCCCAACCAGGGTTTGAACCCACACCCATGGCAGTGAAAACACCCAGTCCTAATCACTGGACTGCCAGGGAATTCCCCAAACTACATTTTTAAAGCAAGCCCTAGCCATATAATTTCATTTGTAAATATTTGGTATTCACTTAAAGATTAAGACGTTTTAAGATATATAATCACAATGTTATTCTCACATTTAAAAAGGAAAATGAACTCCTTCTGTCATCCCAATTCGAGGCATTATTCAGATTTCCCCAGTTATCTTATAAATGGAGGTGATAGTGTTATTGGTCCAGGTTGGTTTCTTTCTTCAAATCAGAATCCAAATAAGGTTCATAGTTTTTGATCAGCTAACAGATCTCTCAAATTGCTTTCAGTTTATACACCGTCCCCTTCATCTTTTTTTTCACTCCCCATCTGTTACTGGAGATGCTGCCTCATTTATCCTGTGGTTGACATGCTGTGTTTATTGAGACCCTGGCAGTATCATCATCTCCAGGGAATCTTTTTATAAATGCAAGCCACCGGGTTCTACCCTGAAAAACTCCACCTGGGTTTTCTGAATGTTCCCCAGGATTCTGGTGGACCTGCTGTGGCTCAGAACCATGGCACCCACTCATTTTATACACAAGGTAACTGAGTTCCCAGGAATCTAAGGGGATGGTCTGGGATGATGTGGTCTGGTTAGATTTCCCCTGAAAATTGTCACCCTGCTTGAGAGGCTGCAGTATCAGACATCTGGCTGATCGTTCCCCCATCGGGGTCTCTTCTCTCTTCCACACTTGAGAAGGCATCGCAGACTCCTGTGTGAATTCTGATCTTCTTGGTTTTTCAAAATATTTTATCTTAGTTGTTCTTCAGTTGCCAGGTTATGTCCAACTCTTTGCGACCCCAGGGACTACAGCACTCCAGGCTTCCCTGTCCTTCACCATCTCCCAGAGTTTGCTCAAACTCATGTCCATTGAGTCAGTGATGCCATTCAGCCATCTCATCCTCTGTCATCCCCTTCTCCTCCCGCCTTCTCCCAGCATCACAGTCTTTTCCAGTGAGTGGGCTGCTCACATCAGGTGGCCAAAGGATTGGAGCTTTAGCTTGAGCATCAGTCCTTCCAATAAGTATTCAGGGTTGATTTCCTTTAAGAAATCTTATTTCAGTGATTCTAGCTAAAAGGTCATACTGTGTTTATTTTTTCTAAGCGGACTGCTGAATGTTCTAGTTGTAAAATAAGTGTTTTACTGGAAACAGCTGCGCTACTTCAGCTGTCAAAGCAAGCTGTCTGTATCCCCAACACCCTTCTTCATCAAGGAGATTGCCCCCTCTGGTCCCATCCCAACAGCTGCTTGTGTTTTACCCTGCTCTTCCTAGCCTGGTCCACTGAGTTTGAACCTCTAGGGTTCTTTAAGAATGTTAGGATCAGATCCAAGTGGAATTGAGATCTAGAGACACTCAAGTCCTGCTCTTCACCCCGAAGCCCCTAGTGGAAATAGTGTGCCCTTACCAGAGGAAGTCAGAGGTGTCAGTGGCGGCCTTAAAGCTTGGTAGGATGCTGTGATGAATGAAAGCGCTCTTGCAGATTGGCTCCGGTGTAGGAGTCCTTCACAGAGCAGTGGGGGAGCCAAGGGGAGGTACAGGCAGACTGGGATGCCTGAACGGGGTGGGCCTTGCATGGGCCAGTGGGAGAAGAGAGGCCCCTCCCTAGAGAAATCCAGGATGCCCCCTAACCCCATTCCCACCTCTCCACACCCCCTCCAGCAGACCCCCCCAACCCTTTTTCAAGCAAGAAGGAGTCTCCCACCCCCAGAGGCCCCTTCATCATTTCTCAAAGTGAAAAGGCCGAAGGATCGGTGTCTTGATTTTTCAGTTACTGTGAAATTTCTCTCCTTGCCCCTCCTGAAGCATTCATTCTCTGTTTCTGATCTGCGTTGGGTGCTTGTGTTCCCCTGCAGGGAGATCATAGATAACACCAGCAAAGAGAACGGGATTGACATCATCATGGCCGACAGGACCTTCCATCTGATCGCGGAATCCCCAGAAGACGCCAGGTGAGACGCTCTGCTGTCAACTCGGTCGTAACTACATCCTCGTTCCTCTGCCAGCCTGGATGTCACATGGGTCACTGTTGAGCTGACCAGCCCTGAGAAGCTCTTAGCTGACTTTTCTAGTTGGGTATTTCTGTGAGGATGGTTGAAGGACTGAGTCGGAAGAGCTGAATGCATTGCACACTTGTCTCCTGGGGGCTCTTTCACTGGGCTTTATGTCCGTTACAGTAACAAAGCACGTGGATTTCCAGCTTCACTTGCCACTGGACAGACCCTCTGATGGGTCCACTCAGGCTTTTCTGGTCACCAGCGGCATATGGAAACTGCGCTCCTACACACAGCTGAAAGCCACCCTCTGGAAGCTTCTGAACTTTGGAAGGGAGGAGCTTCTGTTTGCTTAAGGGTTTAGAAAGCAGGATCATTCACCACTGGCAGTTTAAACAAATGCCAGGATCGTGGCTTTGGGGAGGGGGCTTAAGGCCTTGACAGTAAAGAATTCCATGGCTGGAGAGTTAGTTAACACTTAAGAGGGAACTTACTACATTCCAAGCAGTATTCAAAATGCTTAATGTGTACTAACTCATTTAATTCTCACGACAACCCAATGGGGTAGCAGGAGTTACTGTTAACCAATTTTATAGCGTAGGAGACAGAGGTACAGAGAAGAGCTAGTATAATCTGTAAAGTAAGGCAAGCTCAGTTCTGTTGAACAGAGGCAGAAAGCCTCTGTTAGGAGCTTAGACTTCTGACTGAGCTCAGAAGACAGTGATGTCTCTTATTGGCTGTGGCAGGTTGTCTGACTTTCCTGGACCTCGATGTCCATTACTATACCAGTGGGCACCAATGAAGGACTGGGGTCTGCCCCTCAGTATGATGTGTGGCAGGATCACTCAGGAGAGCCTGTGTCTTGTCTGACCCTGCTGCTTTCTGGGTGTGTCGGGTCAGGTTAGAGCTGCCTGTCATCCAGTGCCAACAAAAGGAGCTCGCCTGAGCTCAAAATGCTCATCTGAGTAATGCCACAAAACACCTTCTAATTTATGAGGGTGCCATCCTTTGGCCTATGTTCTTCACTTTTCAGAGCTTCCCTGGTGGCTCAGATGGTTAAGAATCTGCCTGCAATGCAGGAGAACCCAGGTCAGTCCCTGGATTGGGAAGATCCCTTGGAGAAGGGAATGGCAACCCATTCCAGTATTCTTGCCTGGAGAATTTTTCAGCTCAGAAATTTCTAGAATCTTCCAGACAGTTTTCAGGGCCTTTATGACCCCTTGCCCTTTGGATGTTTCTGTGTTGATACAACACCATGGCAGCAGCATTAAGGGCAAAGAAAATAATTCTTCCCATGGGAGCGAACTAAAACCCCTGCTGAGATCCATAAATCATGACACACGCTGGAAAAACAAGCAGACCTGGGATTACAACCCCATCATTCTGTCTGAGACTCCTGGAGACCACGTGTGGTTTTCTGCGGTCCAGGGAATGCCCACGGCTTTGCAACTGAATTATAGACCCAGCGCTTGGCAGCAGCCCTGTCTGTTTTGTGCCATAATGAACCTGCTAAATTTAACATTTGGAATATTGTAGCCAAGGAATTTTTGCCCTGACCAGTGGAGCACTTCTTCTTCAGATTCTGAGTTGTACTTGATTTAGGAGAAGAGATTTTTTTAGATTTGAGGAGGTCACCTGTACAGATGGAAACCACAGCAAATTGTGTGTGTGTGTGTGTGTGTGTGTGTGTGTGTGTGTGTGTGTGTGTGTGTGTCTGTCTGTCTGTCTATCTGATCCCATGTGACCTACGTTTTAAATGTATATGTTGCTCAGTGTTTAACTTGGGATGTTTTTGAGCTTGCCTTTGGATTAGCTAGAGTTGATGAACAAATTCGTATTAAAATGTTTCCATTGATCTCCCTAAGAGTCTCTCTGTGTTGAGTATTTATTTTCAAGCTCTTTGTTATGTGTTTCTGCTTTAGGAATCACAGAAAATTTTAGTGCTTTGCTATAAATAATTTACATGACTTAGCTTTAAATATAGATATTAATTTTTTTTACTTAAATATGCCATTGGATACCAAGTACTTTCTCAGCTTTAGTTACAGTAATGTGTATATGTGTCTGATCAGCCCCCTGCAGGAGAAGGATGTCCTGGAATCTCACATTCGGTACCTCTCACTTGTAGTTGCTTAGTAAATAATGGATGGATGGATTGAGGGGCCAACAGACAACTGGATATGTGTAGTCATTTTTCTCAAGCCTGTATTGTGTTTCTAGTTACAACATAACTTTTGTTCTGCTTGACTTTTCTGGAATTGACCTGTTTTCCTTCATTATCTGAATCTGATGATGCTGGAAGTACCACAAACTCTTTAAAATGAAGACAGAAGAGTTCTCTAGTTAAAATAATTTTCTACTTTAGGCATTTGTTTTCTTTCCAACTCTGCTATGGTTTTATACACCTAGGTAGAAATCCTATCAGGTGTTTGGAAACCTCATCCTAGGATTGGGTAGACACCCAAGATGATGCTCTTATATTATAGGTCTTCTTATCTCAGAATATACTTTTTAAAACTTTTAAAAGTTTGAATGTTTTGTAGGTTATAAATAATATCTTTAGTAAAGACTCTTGACCTTAGGGTTTTGGATAGACTGAGGATCTCATTTCTTGCTGCCAATTTCTCTAGAAACTCACTATTACCATTAAATGTCCACGTGAATGTAGGGCAGAGAATAGAGTTTCCCGCTGATTGGAAGTCGCATCAGATGGTACTTCAGGGTACTTTGTCTGTCTGTGCTACCCTTGCTCCTGGTAGCAGTATATCTACATTTACCCATGAGGAATAGGCAAGTTAAAGTTGCTCAGAGGAGATGTTATTTTTTCAGGGGAGGTGGAACAGGGTGTCCCTGTTTCATAAGTGCAGAGATTGGCCATCCCTTGACCCTCACTGTGTCTTTCCCACAGCCAGTGGTTCAGTGTGCTGAGTCAGGTCCACGCATCCACAGACCAGGAGATTCGGGAGATGCATGATGAGCAGGCCAACCCACAAAACGCTGTGGTATGTAAGCTGCGCTGGGGTGAAGGGGGACAAGGGGACCAGGAACTTGTGGGCATTTTTTTTTTTTTTAAGTAAGTAAGAGTATAATAATTGGGCTTTCCAGATGGCTCAGTGGTAAAGAATCTACCTGTGATGTAGGAGATGCAGGTTTGATCCCTGGGTTGGGAAGATCCCCTGGAGGAGGGCATGGCTACCCACTCCAGTGTTCTTACTGGAGAATCCCCATGGACAGTGGATCCATGTCCTTCGTCATGGAAGGCTTCCATCCATGGGGTCGCAAAGAGTTGGACGTGACTAGAGCAACTAAGCACACACACAGGCTCTATAATAATGAAAGAGAAACAGGAACATTTTGGTAAAAATCATGTGAGTAGTAATAGATTACAGTTTGCCCATCTTGAACAAAAAAAAATTCCAGTTTTTATGAGATCATGAAAGCTTATTATATTTTCTTCAAAAGATTTACTGAATTACAAATCGTATTCATTCTGTCATTGCTCTATCCTAGACATGTATAAACAGAGCCACAAAACCATATTTTAGAACTAGTTTCCTTTTCATGTAAATATAAAATTCAAGATAGATCATAATATAAATCAGAAAATTGGTGCAATTGAAAGAAGTTTGTAAACACCCTTTACTGAAAGTATTTTAGGAACAAGACCGAAAGATTCGCTTATAATTTATTTAATGAGTAGACTGTGGATTCTGCCCTGTCTCAAGTCTGTCTGTACTGAATGAAGGGGAATGTTTCCTTAGATAACTATTACTTCACAGTTAACACAAAAAGAAGGAGCCTTTTTTGTTTGCCTGCTTGGAGAGTCATCCTCTAGGGATGTTACGATGCGTGCTGTACTCCAATGGTTCTCTGAGTTTCTCTGCTTTTTGCTCCTTTCCAGGGCACTTTGGATGTGGGGCTGATCGATTCTGTGTGCGCCTCGGACAGCCCAGATAGGTAAGCTCAGTTGTGATGGTTAACAAAAGTACCTGCTCGTTACCTACAGGCACCCATAGGCCTCTATGCTCTGGCCTCCAGGCTTCGTGTTCCCACCTGGTCCACTCCAGCAATCACGGTCTTCCTCTTTGGGTGTCTTTGGTGTGCAGGGGATGAGGGGTGAAGGAGACCATGGAAACCTAATTTAGACAGTCATAGAGACAAACGGGCTTCCCAGGTGGCCCCGTGGTAAAGAAGCTCCCTGCAGTGCAGGAGATGTGGGTTCATCCCCTGGAGAAGGGAATGGCAACCCACTCTAGTATTCTTGCCTGGGAAATCGCATGGACAGAAGAACCTATGGTCCTTGGGGTCACAAAAGAGTCAGATACAACTAGGCAATTAAACAATAACAAGAAAACAGGGAGAAACTTGGGATTCATATAGGAAGAAAATGCTTGTGTCCCAGCGCAGGGGTGGCTGAGCTCCCCCCTTCTATATTTTAATAATGAACTGGAAAAGGATTTTGATGGAAGTTTATATGTAGAGTATTAATAAATTAAACCACAGTCATTTATTTTCCTTAACATGCCTTCCTTACCCGTGCCCTTAAAAATAGCGTATTTTCAGTTTTGCTTTTTTTTGTTTTTGAAGGCAGATCATCTTTGGCAGTGGTCTCAGGGGTCTTTGTACCCAGTGACCATCATGTTTACCATCTTTATTTTGCTTCTCCACTTAAGAATTCTGAGTACGAGTGGAAGTTGACTTGTGCCTTCAGCAACATTGCTTTAGAGAGAATAGAAATGAATTCAAATTGCCAACAAAAATCATGTCTCCTGAGCCAAATGAGAGGTGACATCACTCACCGTTCGTGAAGGCTTTTCTGAACTGTATTCTTTGTTTCTACTAGTCACCCCGCACCTCCTCGTACCTGGCTCAGGAACCTTGAACACGTGCATGTCATGTCAGCCATTGAAGCCCAGGCCCTTATTCTGATGGCCACGTTCCTGCCTGCATCTCTCTTCTAAACCCCTTCATTTGGCAGGTTGGGCGTGTGATGCTCCATGGGAAAAATTTCCATTCCTACCTGGCTTTTCCCTCTTCCCCAAGTGCTCACCTTTCTCCTTTCACGACTCTAGAAAAATCTTGTTTTTTAAGGACCACCTATCTGTCCATACTATAGTCCTGTTTCTCTTTCTTTTCCTTGAAGTTTTGCGGCACTTAGCTTCAGCAAACATTTGAAATGTTGCAAAATATTGTTCGTAGTTCCTAGCGCCAGTGATTAAGAATTAATAGAAGCAAGGTCCTATGAGAGATTTCAGGGCATTGCCAGATAAAAAGATGCAGGAAAAAGTAAATTTCCAGTATTAATTTCTCTCTGCCTGGAAAAGGCCCCCTTGTCAGCTCACACTGAGGTCATGGATCCAGGTGGCTCTCTGTTCCAGGCATAGTCAAGTGTATAAGATGTTCCACTTACAGCTGTTTACTGAACTTCTGTTACTGGTGTCTGACATTTCATTACCGACCCACAGGAATATTATCCAAGGCAGGAAGAAATTTACTTTGGAGAGGCATCCAAAAAAAATCTTTCCCCCACGGTCACCTTGGTTAGCCTGCCTGGAACCAAATTTCATCTGGAAAGTTTTACATGAAGAAATGTTTTCCCTTCCAGGACCTTTCCGAATCTGTTGCTCCAAGTGTAAAGGTTAATGAGGCATGAAATAAATTCTGCAGAAATGAGCGAGGTTTGCCTCAGCAGAAAATACAAATAGCACTGCCGTTTTTCTCCCCGTGACCCGTAAGCCAGGAAAAAGACGTTCAGTCTTGGTTCACACGGAGGTGACGGTTTCAGTCGAGCTAAGCAGTTTTGCTTCCTTCTCTCCCTGCCGCTCAGACCCAACTCGTTCGTGATCATCACGGCCAACCGGGTGCTTCACTGCAACGCTGACACGCCGGAGGAGATGCACCATTGGATAACGCTGCTGCAGAGGTCCAAGGGCGACACCAGAGTGGAGGGCCAGGAGTTCATAGTGAGAGGTGATGCTGGAGGCTTTCTGACTTACGGAGCCCTGTTTTCATCTACATGAGTATCTGCTGCATTTCCCTCTTGAGCCTCTTTTCTGAATAACTTTACCTTTTTTTTTTTAAAATTGGAGTATAATTGCTTTGTCCAAGTTCACAGACATCAATTTGGGCAGACCTGGGGAGATGGTGAGGGACAGGGAGGCCTGGCGTGCTGCAGTCCATGGAGTCGCAAAGAGTTGGACGTAACTCAGGGACTGAACAGCAGCATAATGGCTTTACTGTGTTTTCTGTTGTACAGAGAACTGAATCTGCTGTATGTGTGCATATATCCCTCCTCCTTGGATGATTTTGCCTGCTGGCGTTGTTAAAAATCATCAAATAAGGAAGGATTGTGGCCATTGCTAGCAGATGTATAGAAAGACACCCCATTTGTAAGCCTATTGTCACCTGGTATGAGATGTTGCTCATCCTGGTTTTGAATTAACACTTCAGTCTGTCTTTCCAGGGTGGTTGCACAAAGAAGTGAAAAACAGTCCGAAGATGTCTTCCCTGAAACTGAAGAAACGGTGGTTTGTGCTCACGCACAATTCCTTGGATTACTACAAGAGCTCGGAGAAGAACGCTCTGAAGCTGGGCACGCTGGTTCTCAATAGTCTTTGTTCGGTCGTCCCACCTGATGAAAAGATCTTCAAAGAGACAGGTAAGCGGTGCGGTGTGCTTCAGCTGATCATGCTTGAGACATGGCCCGATTGATCGTAGGAGTTATGGGTTTGCTCAGAGCAAAGGGGTGAGGTCCCCACCTAGCGTGTGTATGTTCTCTCCTCTCCCCTCCAAAAATATCTCTTTCCTTGCTTAATTATCTTTTGAGGCTATCCATGGTTACCTATATGAACACTTGATAATGTGAGCCATAGTAAAGGGCCCTGATTTATTGAGTTGCAGAAAGATTCTTCTCAGGGCAATGAAATGTAAACAAACAAAGGTTTTCCTACAGAATGCCTAGTTTTTCTGTGCTTCTGTTTTCATCTTTCTCACCGTTGCACCCTGAGAGTCATCATAAAAACAAGGTAAATTCTGAGTGTCGGTGAACATAACCCAGTAGAATACAGTCACACAAGCTTCTTTTTCTTTTCCCCCGTTCCCCTTTTTCTCCCCTTTTCCTCTTTCTTTCCCCTATTATGAAAGATGTTTCTAGATTGTTTATTTTGATTTTTGTTGTGACTTTGTGCTTTTTTAGTATAGTTACTCCATTCAAAAAATACTCATGTATTTTTTTTTTAATTGAAATCACTCCATTGCACTTTCTTCTGGGGTCTGAACACTTGGACTGCTTACTTTGCACAAACAGTTTTTTTTGAAGGGAGGAGGGAGAATCCTAAGGAAAGGAAGAGAAGGAACAGAATGAAGCAGGGGTGGGGGGAAATCTGAGGCAAGAGTTCTCACTCTTGTTCGAGAGCCTTGAACAAGGCTTTAGTTTATGCCTATTGCTTCTTTTAGAGCAGATGGTACTAATTATATGTTTGATTCTGGGCTTATCCTTTTAATGTTTGTCTCTCCCTCTCAGTTGTAACCTCCACGTGACTTTGGGTATCTAGTGCAGGGCAGGGCATTTGGAAGAAGTCAACGAGTAGCTCCTGGACTAAATAATAAGGGACTGAGGGGGAGACGACGTGGGTGCTGGATTCCTGGGACTCTGGTACGGGATGCCAGCTTGGCCCCCAAGGGTGGTATGTGCGTGTCCCGCTCTCATAGGCTACTGGAACGTCACCGTGTACGGACGCAAGCACTGCTACCGGCTCTACACCAAGCTGCTGAACGAGGCCACCAGGTGGTCCAGCGCCATTCAGAACGTGACCGACACCAAGGCCCCAATCGACACGCCCACGCAGCAGCTGATTCAGGATATCAAGGTGAGGGTGGCCGTAGAGGGCCATGGCAGCTCACAGATCCTCACCCTCAGGACACCACAATGTCAGCATTAATCATGCTTCATTTTCACTCTGTAATCAACACTAAGTCTTGGTCAATTTCATGTTTGTGCATCTGGGTTTTAAAAAATCTAAATGCTCGACTGCATGTGGAATGTGATGCTAAAGCTGTCATGTCTCTGGGGAGATGTTAGGCATGGCCACTGAGGCAGACCCAGCTGTAGACCTGTGTAGGCAGAGGGACAGTGGTCTGTAATTTGGGGTGGGGCTCCCCAGTCCCAGGGATGTGGCGTGATCTGTGTGGGGGACAACCTGCATGTCGAAAATTCCACTTGAGCCCAAGTTGGGGAGTCACAAAATAATTCTACTTTCACTCAACAGTTTCTAGACCACACAGGTGGATTCACTAAGAGCCTATAACCTAAAACTAATTCCTAGTGCTCAGTCATGTCTGAGTCTTCACAACCCCATGGACTATAGGCCACCAGGCTTCTCTGTCCATGGGATTTTCCAAGCAAGAATCTGGAGTGGGCTGCCGTTCCCTCCTTCAGGGGATCTTCCCGACCCAGCAGCCAAACTCGCACCTCCTGCCTTGGCAGGTGGATTCTTGACCCCTGAGCCACCAGGGAAAAACCCAAGATGGGTCTAGAAAATTGGAACCCTTATTAGGTGCTTCTAAACTCACAGAAGCTCCCAAGTTTCTGGACCAACATTGACCTGGTTACATTGTGATTTTCTGTTGATAAGATTACTTGTTGTGAGTAGATATTGAATGAGTGATTAAATGGCAGCCGTGAACAAGGATCACAGCATGGTGCTCATTTTCCAGGAATGAAAATGGAGACGTGGAATGTTCTGGTTGTATTGTTCACATAACGGGTCAGTCCCTCGTGCAGAAGCAAATCAGGGGAGTTATTTTTATGCTGTTCCTCAAGTTTTCCACGTGGGCAGGGTTCCAATACGAAGGAAAGAGCCAGAGCTATGACAGAAAAGATACCAGAATGATAGTGAGGCAGGAATTTATTTACTGATGTACGTCAAAGGAAAGGAACTCATCAGGTCCAGGAGGGACGCTGTGCCTTCGTAAAGGTGGGAGAGGGTCTAATGCATTGATAGGATATTACCACCCACTAAATTCAAGTCAGCCTCTTGATTCCAAAATGATATGTTTCCTGGGCATTTGGAGTCCAATTCCTGCAAGTCAGTTATCCTACAAACTGCAGAGATGTTTGGGGAACCCTTGAAACTAATATGTCATTAGGAACACTCGAAACTAATAATGTCATTTCTTGTCACCAAAAAAAGAAAATGAATTTTTTAAAGATTTCCTGTGAGAAAAGAAAGAAGAAAGCATATATCAGCTGAACTTTCTCTTCAAAGCTATATCTTATCTACCCCTCTGTTTACTATATAAATCAAACATGAAAGAGTAAATAGTTTTTAACTGTGAAAATGTGATTCTTAACATTTAGAAGCACTTCTTAAGACAAATATATTTAATTCATTTGAAATCAGATGTTTAAAAAGTAAGTAGAATTTTTCAATATGAAGCAATGCTTCTTAAGAAATGAGTCAAGTTGCCCTAATTATTTCCTTATCAGATTTTTTAAGTAGTTAAAACACATTTCCTTCTCATTTTCAGTTGAGTGTTACTGAAAAAGTTTCATAGTAGAAATGAAATTGCCACAATAAAATGATTTATTGCCTCTCCTCCAACTTTTCTGTGATTCAAAATTCTAAAATTAATTGTGACTTTTTCAGATCCCAAATTAATGTTTTAGGAACATGAATACATGATGAAATTCTCTGAGAGGAGCTCTTCTATTTCAGGAGTTCTCAGGAAAGAACAGTCTCACTGATCACATATCACAATGTCATTTTCAGATGGAGGATACGAAAGACCAGTGAGAGAACTAGCAAAATGTTTTTTGTTCTTTGTTTTTTTTTTTTTTTTTCATAGCAGCCACCCCACACAGCTTGCAGAATCTTAGTTTCCTACCCAGGGATTAAACCCAGGCCCCCTGCCGTAGAAACTCAGAGTCCTAATCACTGAACAGCTAGAGAATTCCTATTTTTAAAATGAATTACAAACCAGGATAGCATGATTTGCCGAATGACTTAGGGCTAAATAATTAGCAAGAGAAGTTCTTAATTTTTTAAGTATATGTAATTTGCAGAGATTGCTCCTTAGAAGAAAACCTATGACAAACCTAGATGACATATTAAAAAGCAGAGAAATCACTTTGCTGACACAGGTCTGTATAATCAAAGCTATGGATTTTTCAGTAGCCATGTGTGGATATGAGAGTTGGACCATAGAGAAGGCTGAGTGCGAAAGAATTGGTGCTTTCAAACTGTGGTGTTGGAGAAGACTCTTGAAGAGTTCCTTGGACCACAAGGAGATCAAGGGAATCAATCCTAAAAGAAACAAACCCTGAATATTTATTGGAAGGACTGATGCTAAAGCCCCAATCTTTTAGCTACCTGATGCAAAGAGCCAACTCATTGAAAAAGACCCTGATGCTGGGAAAGATTGAGGGCAGGAAGAGAAGGGAATGACAGAGGATGAGATGGTTGGATGGCATCAGTGGGCATGAGTTTGAGCAAAACTCCAGGAGTGAAGTGAAGGACAGGGAAGCCTGGCATGCTGCAGTTTATGGGGTTGTTCAGACACGACTTAGTGACTGTACAACACCACCAGCAATCTCCAGAGGGAAGGTTTTTAAATAACATAGGAAAATACATGCAGACCAAAGAAAGAGAATGAGAATACGCTATGTAAGGAAAACAGCAATGTGTGATTTGTCCTGAAACATCGCTTGTGGGCATCTTGGTACTTGAGATGATTAATGCTGGATTCCCACCACCATCCCCAAGCTGCAGGTGTTTTGTGACGTATGAAAGCCGTTCATGTGCAGGTGGATACGGGTGGCTTTGTTCTTTCACGTGTATGCTTATGATAAGCTCTTGAGCGTGCTCTCATGGCCCCATTCTTCTCAAGGAGAACTGCCTGAACTCGGACGTGGTGGAGCAGATATACAAGCGGAACCCCATCCTGAGGCACACCCACCACCCGCTGCACTCGCCACTCCTGCCCCTGCCCTACGGAGACATCAACCTCAACCGTGAGTCCCAGATTCCACCCAGACCTAGGACATGGTGCTGCGGTTCCCTGTGAACTCCTGAGCTCCATCAGATACGCGCTGATCGGTTATAGTGGCATGAGGATTGTTGTATTAAAGAACAGGCTAGCTCTCCCCAGGAACTCACGGTACCCTTTGTATACTAGAACTGGGGTTCCCCACTGCCAGGATCCAATCAGTGCCTGGTGATCGGAGGTGCCTGATGTAATAATAATAGAAATAGAGTACACAATACATGTAATGCCCGTGAATCATCCCCAAACCATCCCCACCCACCTCACCTGGTCCATGGAAAAGTTGTCCTCCACAAATTCAGTCTCTGATGCGAAAAAGACTGGGGAACGCTGTGAAAAGCAGACCTAAACGTGTCTTACCTGTCAAATGTGGAGCTTGTTTGGCATGGACCACTTCTCAGTAAGTGTTTTGCACAGTAAAATAGTTCAGTTATGTGTTTAAATAGTTTAAACAACTAAAAATAGTTTAGTTTGCCTCAGTTTGGCCGATTGGTGTGTCCCGGGCACATGGTGGGCACTGCATCCTGAAATAGCTCTAGTCCCCAGTCCTGCCTTTTGTCCGCTGCTTAGCGGGTACCTTCTCTGAACCTCACAGGGTGGGCACTGCTCAGAGGGTACCATCTCCGAACCTCACAGGGTGGGCACTGCTCAGAGGGTACCATCTCCGAACCTCACAGGGTGGGCACTGCTCAGAGGGTACCTTCTCCGAACCTCACAGGGTGGGCACTGCTCAGAGGGTACCATCTCCGAACCTCACAGGGTGGGCACTGCTCAGAGGGTACCATCTCCGAACCTTCGTGTGACTCGTGTTTGTTTTGGTCCTCCTAGTGCTCAAAGACAAGGGCTACACGACGCTTCAGGATGAAGCCATCAAGATATTCAACTCTCTGCAGCAGCTGGAGTCCATGTCCGACCCTATTCCCATCATCCAGGGCATCCTCCAGACAGGGCACGATCTCCGGCCTCTGCGAGACGAGCTGTACTGCCAACTCATCAAGCAGACCAACAAGGTGCCCCACCCGGGCAGCGTGGGCAACCTCTGCAGCTGGCAGATCCTCACTTGCCTGAGCTGCACCTTCTTGCCCAGCCGCGGGATCCTCAAGTACCTCAAGTTCCACCTGAGAAGGTACGAGGTGGGCTGGGCAGCTCTGCCCATGTTGAGGGGTGCAGTGGCCCGTGGCTCCAAAAACTCAGACCCAGAACAGAAGACGCCTGGTGTGGGTCAGCCTCCTAGGTCACCTGAGCAGCTTACCGGGGGCAGATGACCTTTGTGTCTCTAAACCACTCAGGGCTGGTCCAGGGACCAGTTCACTTTGAGGGCTGTGTCCTGATGTGTAGGACGTTGGATAAATTGAATGCCACCACTCTATATGAGGGCTTTCCTAGGAGCTCAGCTGTGAAGTATCCATGTGCAATGCAGGAGATGGGTTCAATCCCTGGGTTGGGAAGATCCCCTGGAGGAGGGCATGGCAACCCACTCCAGTATTCTTGCCTGGAGAATCCCCATGGACAGAGGAGCCTGGCGGGCTATAGTCCATGGGGTTGCAGAGAGTTGGACACGAATGAAGCAACTTAGCATATGCAAACTCTATATAAAACAGGAAAAAAAAAAACAAAAACAAAAGAAACCTTAGATATTTGTTTCAAATCAAGCAGGTGGAAACTGACTCAGATGGAGATTAACTGTGAAAAAGGGATTTTCACAGGACAGTATGAGGCACATGGCTTTTTCAAGCATAATAGCTCTGCAGAGGTCGGCTGGTTAGCAAAAGTTGCTCCTAGTCATACTTGGGCTCGTTGATCTCTGTCTTTCTTCCTTCCTTTCTCTCCCTTTCTGCTGCTTTCATCTTTAAATGGCACAGGGTGAACTACAGAAGCGGCTGGCATTGGCTCCACTCACCACTGGGACCCCACTGGCGACTGTGGTCTGCAGCGCCTTGAAGCTGCCCAGCTCTCCCTAGCCAGCCATGCTCAGTGTGGCAACTAACAGTCGGTGTTTGTCTCCTAGGATACGGGAACAGTTTCCAGGAACTGAGATGGAAAAATACGCCCTCTTCATTTACGAATCTCTTAAGAAAACCAAATGCAGAGAGTTTGTGCCTTCACGAGATGAGATAGAAGCTCTGATCCATCGGCAAGAGATGACGTCCACAGTCTACTGCCACGGTGGGGGTTCCTGCAAGATACACGACGCTTCAGGATGAAGCCATCAAGATATTCAACTCTCTGCAGCAGCTGGAGTCCATGTCCGACCCTATTCCCATCATCCAGGGCATCCTCCAGACAGGGCACGATCTCCGGCCTCTGCGAGACGAGCTGTACTGCCAGCTCATCAAGCAGACCAACAAGGTGCCCCACCCGGGCAGCGTGGGCAACCTCTGCAGCTGGCAGATCCTCACTTGCCTGAGCTGCACCTTCTTGCCCAGCCGCGGGATCCTCAAGTACCTCAAGTTCCACCTGAGAAGGTACGAGGTGGGCTGGGCAGCTCTGCCCATGTTGAGGGGTGCAGTGGCCCGTGGCTCCAAAAACTCAGACCCAGAACAGAAGACGCCTGGTGTGGGTCAGCCTCCTAGGTCACCTGAGCAGCTTACCGGGGGCAGATGACCTTTGTGTCTCTAAACCACTCAGGGCTGGTCCAGGGACCAGTTCACTTTGAGGGCTGTGTCCTGATGTGTAGGACGTTGGATAAATTGAATGCCACCACTCTGTATGAGGGCTTTCCTAGGAGCTCAGCTGTGAAGTATCCATGTGCAATGCAGGAGATGGGTTCAATCCCTGGGTTGGGAAGATCCCCTGGAGGAGGGCATGGCAACCCACTCCAGTATTCTTGCCTGGAGAATCCCCATGGACAGAGGAGCCTGGCGGGCTATAGTCCATGGGGTTGCAGAGAGTTGGACATGAATGAAGCAACTTAGCATATGCAAACTCTATATAAACAGGAAAAAAAAACAAAAGAAACCTTAGATATTTGTTTCAAATCAAGCAGGTGGAAACTGACTCAGATGGAGATTAACTGTGAAAAAGGGATTTTCACAGGACAGTATGAGGCACATGGCTCTTTGAAACATAATAGCTCTGCAGAGGTCGGCTGATTAGCAAAAGTTGCTCCCAGCCATACTTGGGCTCCTTGGTCTCTGGATTTTCTGTCTGTCTTCCTACCTTTCTCTCCCTTTCTGCTGCTTTCCTCTTTAAATGGCACAGGGTGAACTACAGAAGCGGCTGGCATTGGCTCCGCTCACCACTGGGACCCCACTGGCGACTGTGGTCTGCAGCGCCTTGAAGCTGCCCAGCTCTCCCTAGCCAGCCATGCTCAGTGTGGCAACTAACAGTCGGTGTTTGTCTCCTAGGATACGGGAACAGTTTCCAGGAACTGAGATGGAAAAATACGCCCTCTTCATTTACGAATCTCTTAAGAAAACCAAATGCAGAGAGTTTGTGCCTTCACGAGATGAGATAGAAGCTCTGATCCATCGGCAAGAGATGACGTCCACAGTCTACTGCCACGGTGGGGGTTCCTGCAAGATCACCATCAACTCCCACACCACGGCTGGGGAGGTAAGCGGGAGGCCCGCGTGCCCACGCACCTCCTCAGATCAGGAAAACTGGGCACAGTTAGGCTGGCGTACTGCAGCTGCTCAGTAAACAAGGAAGTGCCGTAATCCTGCTAATCCGAGAAACAGCAGAGTGATTAGATTATGGACCTGACTCAGCGCAAGGGTGTATCTGATCCTTTCTGCAGTAAAGTGTTTCTGTTTGCCACACAAATAATCTGGACTGTGGGGTCTTCCCAGGTGGCTCAGTGGTAAAGAATCTACCTGCCAGTGCAGGGGCCCCAGTAGACATGGGTTTAATCCCTGGGTTGGAAAGATCCCCTGGAGGAGACCAAGGCAACACTCCAGTGTTCTTGCCTGGAGAATCCCATGGACAGAGGAGCCTGACGGGTTACAGTCCATGGGGTCACAAAGAGTCAGACGTGACTGACTGACTAAACAACAGTCCAGAACACTGGGAGAGGGGAACGCAGTTTCTTTCTTTCTTTTTTCAATATAAACTTAGTATTAACATTGTAAAATTAATGGGCTAAAAGGAATAGTACAATAAGACCCAGGAAAGCTGGTGTAGCAGAAATATCAATGGGAATCACTGTTAGACGAAGGGCCTTATTTTTGGTTTCGTTTTTTACAACTTTATCTATTTATTTTGGCTAAGCTGGGTCTTTGTTGCGGTGTGTGGGCTTCTCATGTCTTGGCACACAGGCTTTGTTGCCCTGTGGCGTGTGGCTCTCAGTTCCCCAAGCAGGGATTGAACCCACATCACCTGCATTGGAAGGTGGATTCATAACTACTAGACTACCAGGGAAGTCCCCCAGAGGACTTTAGTTTCATGCACTTGCTAGTTTGCAAGAAACTGGCCCACTATCTGCCCCTACCATAAGGCAGAATAGCCTGTGTTCTTTTTGGCAAGGAAGAAGAACTGATTTAAGGAGAACCAGGGGGAACGGCACCTCTGAAATTCTGCATACAGCGGTGTCGGAAAGCTGACCCTTGGGTGTGCCAGCTGCGCCCTCTGGCTTCTGATAAAGGCATGTTCTAGAATCACAGCTGAGGACCCCGTGTGTTGCAGGTGGTGGAGAAGCTGATCCGAGGCCTCGCCATGGAGGACAGCAGAAACATGTTCGCGCTCTTTGAGTACAACGGACACGTCGACAAAGCCATCGAGAGCAGGGCCATCGTAGCAGATGTGCTGGCAAAGTTTGAAAAGTAAGCTCCTTCTCCCTGAAGCGCCAGCAGATCAGAGGTTCAGAGAAAGAGGGTTTGAACTTGTGTTCCATTTTCAGCTTCAGCGCGTGTTTGAATCCGCCTCATTTTACCTGTGTTGAAGCAGATTTAATTTCTCATCTCTCTCTGCTGCCTGTTTCCCTATGGAGCCACTGTCTCAAATAGGATTCACTCACGCTTGGTCCTCCGCCCATTCTTTCTCTCAGTCCTCTGTTGTTCCCATTATCTCGGAATTTTCTGATTTTCTCAGATCTTCACTTGTCATTCATTAGCTTTGAAGCTAGGTGAGTAGACAGACGCCAGCTTATAAACTCTTCAAACCCCATTTAGTATCTCTTGGACCTACAATACTCACAGCCCCCAAGTAACACAGAAGACATTCCTACTTTAGAAAGATGCCAGTGCCAATAACAAGACTCCAGCCAGGCCGGGCCCTCGCCCTCCCCACCTGCGTGAGGGGCAGAAGCAGCTTTAAGTTAGAAACGTGGCAGGGGACCGCGGGGTTTAGAGCAGCTCCAAGCTTCAAGTCTCTGAGAAGTGACCTCTTCTCTTCTGGGTGGGCCTCGTCTAAGTGCTTTGTTAGAAATAAGCCAAAATGGGGGCGGGGGGGAGATTTCTGCTTTATGTAAACACCGCTTCCCAAGTATTCGTGTCAGTTTTTGTTCAGGTTGTTGTTGTTTTGTGTGTGTGTGTGTGTTGTTTTTGTGTTTTTTTTTTTTTTTTTTTTTTTTTGCTCTGCTGTGCGCTTGCAGAATCTTAGTAGACCAGGGATCAAACCTGGGCAGTGGAAGGGCAGAGTCCTAATTACTGGACTGGGACTGTCAGGGAATTCCTCAAGTCAATTGTTATAAATATTTGAGAGTTGGCAAAGGGAATGAAGGAATAGGCTGTGTTTCTTTTCTTTCTCTGTATGCAGCAGAATGCTTAGCTGGAACTAACCAGAATGGGCACTCAGAAAATACTCGTTAGCTCAATTTAACTGAAGGCCGCGTGTTTGTTGTCTTTAAAACTAGGATGAAAGCGTGCTTTTCGCATCTGGATAAGTTAGCAGGGAGCTCTCAGAAGCTTCACTCTGGCTCTGTTTTCTCTCCCACCACCCCAGCTCCACACTCTGCTCTGAGCCCAGACAGGGTGACTGAATCCTGACGTAGAATACGCCCCATGCGCTGAGGGCCCTGTGGGTCACCCTTGGCCTGTATCTGGTTTTACTTCCTGCGTCTCTCCACTTCTATCTGTAGGCTGGCCGCCACTTCAGAGGCGGGCGAGCAGCCCTGGAAATTCTACTTCAAACTTTACTGCTTCCTGGACACAGACAATGTGCCAAAAGACAGCGTGGAATTCGCCTTTATGTTTGAACAGGTAAATGGAATTCTTAGGCTCCTTTGCAGACACGCAGGGGTGAACCCATTCGTACCCTTCTCAAGTTAACTGCTAGTCCTTAGAAACCAGGTGTGGCAGTAGAATTCTCAACGTAACCAAGGAAGGATGCTCTTTTATTCACTGGTAGAAGGAAACTTGCGTACATATTATGTGAACTCCTGTACCAGGAACTGTCCTAGTTGGGGATAGGGAGGAGTGAGAGGGAGAGGAAATAATAAATACACGTTTCCAGTGATACCCATTGCCAGGGAGAAATTTAAAGCCACGAAGGGGCGTTAGGGTACCATTTTATGGAAGATGGCATTTGAGGGAGCAAGCCAGGCGGGCTTTGTGTCGCACGGCAGTGTCTGGCCCTGTAAACCATCGACCGCCTCTTCGCAGGCCCACGAAGCCGTCATCCGTGGCCACTACCCGGCCCCCGAGGAGAACCTGCAGGTGCTGGCTGCCCTGCGGCTCCAGTACCTGCAGGGGGATTACACGCCACACGCCCCGGTGCCGCCCCTCGAGGAGGTCTACTCGCTGCAGAGGCTCAAGGCCCGCATCAGCCAGTCCACCAAGAGCTTCACGCCGGGGGAGCGGCTGGAGAAGAGGCGCACAAGCTTCCTGGAGGGGACCCTGCGGCGGAGCTTCCGGACGGGCTCGGCGATACGGCAGAAGGCAGAGGAGGAGCAAATGGTGGATATGTGGGTCAAGGAGGAGGTGTGCTCCGCGCGGGCCAGCATCCTGGACAAGTGGAAGAAATTCCAGGGCATGAGCCAGGAGCAGGCCATGGCCAAGTACATGGCCTTGATCAAGGAGTGGCCTGGGTATGGGTCGACGCTCTTCGACGTGGAGGTGAGAGCGGGCTGCTGCTTCCTGGACCAGGCTGCACACCTGAGTCAGTGTGACCTCAGTCAAGGTCACGGGGAAGGAGGATTGGGTGGAACATGTGGCTCTCCTACCCTCTGAGGGTGCGTGCATACTAAGTTGCTTTGGTCATGTCAGACTCCTTGTGACCCTGTGGACTATAGCCCACTGGGCTCCTCTGTCCATGGATTCTCCAGGGGTAAATACTGCAGTGGGTTGCCATGCCCTCCTCTAGGGCATCTTCCCCACCCGGGGATCAAACCTGTATCTCTGTCTCCTGCTTTGGCATGTGGGTACTTTACCACTAGCGCAACCTGGGAAGCCCAGCCCTCGTAGGTTAGACCTCCCCAGTTTTACCCTTAACATCACCCCCACCCACCCAAAGTATTCTTCCTCCTTTTTGGTAAATGCTTTTGTAAAGTTAGAAGCAAGTGGAAAATTAAGATATTAGCTATTCTTAAATAACTGACTCTTTCTTATTCAGGCTATACACCCAATGAAAAAGTGCTGGTAAAAATCTGCATTAAAGTTTTTAAAAATATCTTAGCACTATGTCCATAAAATTAGAAAATTTGGATATACTCGGATTTTAATTTTTTTCCCATGGCTATTTGTAGGGAAAAATTTCTTTTACACAATTGGAATTTGGCTAAGTTTGCATCAACCCAGTACTGATTCATATCCTTTTTCTTTTTTTAAGTAGATCATTTATTGAAAGAAAATTTTATTAATGCTCAGGATCAAGCCTTGACAAACTGCAGCCTAAGGGCCAAATGCTGCCTGCCTTTTTTTTTTTTTTTGTAAAGTTTTATTGGAATACAGCGGTGCTCTTTTATGTATTTTTCTCTGGCTGCTTTCAGGCCGAAATGGCAGAGTTGAATAGCTGTGACCGATACCACAAAACCTAAAATATTTACTGTCTGTTCCTTAACGGATAAGTTTGCCAACTCTTGGTCTAGATGAGCATCTATTTTTCTTATGATCAGAGTCATTCAGCATGTTATTTGTTGACTTTTAAAGAAGGCTTTATAAAACCCTAAATATTGATTTCTGTTCCATGAGTTTTCCCTGGATGCCATCTTTGAGTGGGTGGGTTGATTGGTTGAGTCGGTTACATTTGTTTTTAAGTATAAGTCAGATGCTTTGCACAAGTACCTCGTCTCCCATGTCACCAGTGCATATTCCTCTTGAGTCCCACTGCCTGGTGTTGTCATACCTGTATCCTAGCTCCTATATCTCTCCACTTATGTGTGCAAAAAAGTCTGTTGGTAAATCAACGAGATCAACTGCCATACACACAAAAGGTCACTGCTGCTACTTGTCACAAGATGTGTTTTTCAGGAGGAGCTGAAACTGCTCAGCGCATATTTGGAGAATTTCCCTCTATGATCCTAGATTTTGTATTTGAAGAACAACCATCCAAAACAGTATTGAGGTGGAACTAGAGATAGACAGGATTCCCTAGGTGACATTAGTGGTAAAGAACCCACCTGCCAGTGCAGGAGATATGAGAGATGCCAGTTCCATCCCTGGGTAGGGAAGATCCCCTGGAGGAGGGCATGGCACCCCACTCTAGTATTCTTGCCTGGACAATCCCATGGACAGAGGAACCTAGTGGCTACAGTCTGTAGGGCGAAGCGTCAGACACAGCTGCAGTCACTTAGCCTGCAACTATAGACAGGCTGCTTGATTTAATGGGAAATTACTGTCAAGTTTCTCACCTGTGGCCACCTTCTCATAGTTAATTCATATGGCCAAGACGGTGGTAATGGTGAGAGGTGGAGAGTCCAAGCAAGATGCTGAATTTACCGGTTGGTGTTCTCCAAATGTCTGGGGTTGATGAGTTAGTCAGAAATCAGTCAAGACGGCCAGAGAGCTGCCATTTCTCATGTCTTGTATTTCAGTTGCCCTCTGCATAAAGACACATTGAGTGTGTTCAGTACTCTGCAGAGGGCTGGGCTCAGAGCCCATCTTGTGGTTTCTGTGTCGTTTCTGACTTTGCTGATCTGATCTTGCCCCGACTCTTGCCTGCCCCCCAGTGCAAGGAAGGTGGCTTTCCCCAGGACCTCTGGCTGGGTGTCAGCGCCGACGCAGTCTCTGTCTACAAGCGCGGGGAGGGGAGGCCGTTGGAAGTCTTCCAGTACGAACACATCCTCTCCTTCGGTGCCCCCCTGGCCAACACCTACAAGATCGTCGTCGATGAGAGGGAGCTGCTCTTTGAAACCAGTGAGGTAGGAGGCAAATCTTTCGTCTGTGGCCTTGATGCACTAGGAAGACAACATCCCATTTGCTGATGCCTTTGACCAAATAGCTTTATTTGCATATTTCACTCTAAGACGTAGGAAAATACAGTATGGTGATCCGTCCCTCCCCCTGCTGCAGGTTCTCACAGGCCAGAATCTGAGTCCCACGTTTCTTCTGTATACCTTTACCATGGAGAAACTGGGTTTCCAGCTGTCAGGGGGTTTTACCCTTGCAGGAAAAGAAGGGAAAGGGAAGTGACATAGAAATGAAGAAATCTGGTTTCCAGCTGTCGGCAAGGGGTGGGGGGGAGGGGGGGTTCTTAACCCTTGCAGGAAGAGAAAGGGAAGTGACATAGAGGTCCAAAAATATATATGTATATATGTGTATATATATATATTGGCAATAAAGCCTTGCGAAAATTGTTAGGCAAGGTGCCCGTGGATCACAGCCATGAGACTGGGGCCAGGCAGTGTCCAAGGAGCAGGAGGGAGGGAGTGGCACACCGTCCTGGAAAGAGCTGATTCTCACAACACAAAAAAAAATCACAAAAACACCTCTGTATATATGCCGTCCCACTCCAAAGCATAAAGTGTAGTAGTAATCATGATGAGAATGCAGGAAGCCTGTTGAGGTCTCCGCGCAGGGAGCTGTTAACAAGCAAAGGTGAGAAATGGGCGTGAATCCCATGCCTCCCATTTGGCAACTGGTGTAAAGTGAGGGCGAGGAGCTGGGAGGTGATGACTGGACCACCGATGCGGTGCCAAAGGTGTGCAGTGGGATGGAAGGAGGTGGGGGCTTTTAGGGGAGGGTCCCTGGTGCCTGGCTGCTGGGTTTGGTCAACTCCAGTAGAGAGCAGAGAACCGCTGTGAGATCTTTGTGAATAGTGTGTCAGGACAGCGCTTTCACAGGGGTGTCCTGTGGGATTAGAAGAGAGAGAGACATCAAGGAGACGGAAGCCAGTTAGGATGTCTCCGCAGGGACCCCGGCCAGCCGTCAAGAGGAATGGGCCAGAAAGGGGCGGCAGTGAACACACGATGGAAGAGCTACTGTGCACGCAGAGTTGGCAGAGAGCAGGACGTGCATGGGTGGCTCTTAGGGTGGGAGGTGGTGGTCCCCGTTGCCACCCCCACCCACAACCCACATTCCCCACCGCCCCGCCCTGGCCCTCAGTGCTGTTTCTCCAGCTGTATCATGAGGTGCTGACCAGCAGGATGTGATCCAGTCTTTAAAAGCTGTGATTGTGGCCTCTGTCGTGTTGCCCTTTTTCTCAATGGGGACAGTCATCCCAGCCCTGATCATACCAAGACCCTTAATGTGATTAGGTGGGGGCTTTATTTTATCTGTAAATTGCGACAGTTTTACATCAGGCAACCACCAGGTGGCGCAGGGGTGGAGGGAAGGCCACAAGTCTCTTTCGGCGGAATCCGTGGCCTGCACGGTGGATTCACACGGGCAGGCTGCTGGCTTTTGCAGGCGGGACGGACCCCCGCTTGCCCGCGCTGGATGGAGGATGTCTGATTGTTAGCCTGGGGCCCCTGGCCTTGCGGACACTTGGTGACCGTGGTCCGACTCTGCTTCCCGGGCAGGTGGTGGACGTGGCCAAGCTCATGAAAGCCTACATCAGCATGATCGTGAAGAAGCGCTACAGCACCTCGCGCTCCGTGAGCAGCCAGGGCAGCTCCAGGTGAAGGCAGCCGGAGTCCACGCGAACTCACAACCTGCACGCGCCACCCTGCTCCTCGGCCCCCGCCGGCTCCCACGTCTGCCGTCTGATTTGCAGCCGCCCTAGACTTTCCAGAAGCCCCTCGTCGGAGGGAGGTGTCTTGGGGGACCTTTCGCCCTGTCCATTCCAGCGATCGGTGTATTCAGCTGTACCACCAGTTTCCAAAGCTTTAGTTCTGTTAGATGACACATGCCTTAAAAAGAGAGGAAACGAAACCCAGAAACCCACGCTGCCACCAAAGCAGCCGGAAGTGCCTTAACTCGGTGGAGCCGACACGAACCCCCCGTAACTGTGCTACTGAAGGGAGAGAGATGCTCACTCCTGCTTTCTGGGAAGGCTTGCTGAGCTTGGGGTGGGGGAGGGGCGTCGACCCATCAATTCTGCACTAAGCTGATTTCCCCTGGGAGGGAAGGTGAGGGAGTGGGGAGGGGGACGGAGAGAGAGCGTGAGGGGATGGTCTGTTTTAGGTGGAGAGCTGCTGGCAGCCTTCCTCACAGACGCCTATTAACTTTTTCTCGTTTCATCTTTAACGTGCATGCGCTTGCCTGTGCAGCATGTGTTCATAAACACATACGTCACTTTCATCATTGTTCCACGAGCCTTGAAAGCGAAGGGAAAGAGGATGTGCAATGAATGGTGTAGCATCTATATTTTTAATCATTCAGAGTCAGAGTCCTCAACTGTACTTTGCAAGGTGGTTTTTATTAACAACCCGGAATCCTGGATTTTTCCTGTCTTTGCTGTATTTCAAAAGCCACATTTTTGACTCCAATTTTGTTTTACGTGTAGCAAAGTCTGCAATCTGTGTCTGCTGTATTATAAACAGATATGCAGCCTGCAAATAACTGTATTTATAAACCACTCTTAAACAGCTGGCTCCAAGGCTGTTTTTAGAACTGTATGAAGTCACTTTGGAGTCTTCAATTTCTAAGAGATTTAAGTTAAAAAATGTTTTCTGGAAGATTAGCCTGAATCACTCTGTGGGTAGATTGTGACTTAACCCTGTTTGAATATGAGGGAAAGCTGTCACCTTCCTTGAAAGCAACTTGAGCAACTCTTTAAAGGACCTTGACGTTCAATGCTGAGGCTTTAATAAAATACACACCTATTTTATCCCAAGTTTATAATGGTGGCCTGAACAAGGCCCCTGTAAATAAATCAGCATTTATGACCAGATGAAAGATAATCTGGTCTTGGACTTCTATTTTTATACAGAAAATTTGTAAAGACTTAGGCCAACTAAGTCTACCCAACAAGAGAAGAAACTTGCCTTATCCCTATGGATAGCCACGCGGAATCATTGTTTCTTGGCTCAAGAAAGTCTGACAATAAAAGATACTAGCTAACGTTCAGTGTCTTTTCTTTATGGGGTGGCTCTCAATACCACATGGGCTTTGTTTGTGTTTTTGTTGGGTTTTTATTTTAATGCTTAAGGCTTCAAAGGGCCAAAGCTGTGTGTTTCATGCACTTGATCATCAGGACTATATGTCAACCATGTAGTCATTTCAGCAGCTTTTTTAGACACAGAGCATGACCCCAAGAAAGCGGACAAGGTAAAACACCAGGTTCAGTGAAATCACAGAAATCTGAGGACTTGAATTGTGGATGTTGGACTGTCTCCTGTAGCCGAGCCCCAAGGCGCCTGATGGCAGAGCCTCTGTCCTGCCACCTGCTTGCAGCCCCGCTCACCTGCCTGTGAGCAGAATACATAGGGAACTTGTTAAGCGACTGATTTCCCCCAAAGAACCTACACAGGCTCCTCAATCAGACATGGCATGTGACGTCACTGGTCCCCCCAGTGTCCTCATCACCTGTGTGTTCTGGAGCCGCCTCCTCCCAGGAGTGATCAGGAGGTGATCTGAAGCCAAGTGCCCCCCATCCCCGATCCCCAGCTCTTGGCCTGGAGGTGACCAAACAAAGGTGAGCTAAGACTCCGGTATTGTGTTGTCATTCTTTTCATTTCGAGCCCCAAGAGCAGCCGGCAGAAGTGCCTTTTCCCCTGCTGACCACTCAGGACCTCTTCTCTAACTTCTCATACCCCAGAACGGTACCCCATGCCCCCAGTCACATACGAGGAATTGGGCAGAGACAGGCAAAGTGACGTGGCTGAGGCATTGCAGCCAGACTTGGACCCAGGTCTCTTTACCAGAAGCTTTTACCCATCAATAGCTTCAACTTAACATGTTATTTAGAAGTAATTACAGATTCAGGGGAAGTTGGAATAGAGCGTACAGAAAGGCCTGTACACCCTTCACCTGGGTGTTGCCAGGGGAAACATCTCACACAGTCGCAGAAAAAGATCATAGCTAAGAAACTGAGTTTCCTCCATCTGCAGTTTATTCTGATTTCACCAGATGAACACACACTCATTGTGTGTGAGACTTAACAGGTTGTGCATGTGATCTGTGGAGTAATGTGGAGTCTCTGCTTATTACAGGAAAGGCATCAACTTGGACAACCTAGTTTTTTCATTTGTTCTAATTTTTAATTCTTTTAGAAGATAATATACATGGGTGGGGGTTTTCTTATTCAAACAGAGTAAAATGACTTTTCCACCCAGCTGTGATCCCCTGGTTTATCCAATTTAATTCCCCAGAAACAATTATTTTTACCATTTTTTAGAATGTCCTTCCAGAAATATTCCAAGCATATATTCACATAAATATTCCCAACCCCTTCCATTTTAAGAAATACACAAAAGCATAAACTCTCTTGCACCTTCCTTTTCTTCCAGGATATTTTAGATGTGATTGCACATGGTATCTCTAGAGTTGCCTAGTCCTTTTTGTGTCCTAGACAGTTTGGGAGAGGGGAAAAAAAAAAGCCCACTTTTATCTCTTAAAATAGTTCAGAAATGTAGCAAACATTTGTGAGACTTTTTACTAAGCACCTTAAGTTGGGTAACATACACACTTATAGTAAAATTCTGTGTTTATCTCATCCATTGGAATCTTTGATATATTCTAGAAATACATATGTCCTCCGGGTATACAAATACATGCTTTAAAGAACATAAAAACTCTCATTCACTAAACCTTATTATTTATTAATAATAATGAACAAAACAACATATAAAACTGAAGACCTGGGTTAAGATCCCTGGGTCATTCCCTGGAGAAGGGAATGGCAACCCACTCCAGTGTTCTTGCCTGGAGAATCTCATGGATGGAGGAGCCTGGCGGGCTGCAGCCCACTGAGTCGTACAGGGTCGGACGTGGCTGAGTAACTCACTCACCCAAATTTAACCAGGACCTTTATGCCTATTTTGTACAACTGACCAGAGAAACATCGTGATAGTTTGGGAAAGCATTGGATCTGGATTCTAAGTTTGGCATTACCATTTTCAGGTCTGTAATTTTGACCTTTAAGTCAGAGGTCAGGAAACTAGAGCAGAGACCAACGCTTTCTAAATAGTTATTGGAGCACATCTCTGCCTGCTGATTTGTGTGGTATCTAGAAGTGTGATTACCATTCAGCTGCAGAGTTGGTGAGTTGTGGCAGAAGGTTCTTGCAAAGCCCAAGTTTTTACACTCTGGTCCTTTGTGGAAGGAGTTTGTGGACCCCTGTTTTAAGTAATTACGGAAGTATGCCATCTCCTTTGTGACCAACTGTTGGCTCTAGCTGGGATTTTGATGCCACATGTCAGACATGGAATAGAGTCCCTGGTTTGGGATCTGTTGCTTTGTCTTGTCCACCATATTGAATGATCTTCCTGATCGGCCCTCCTTGCATTTCTCAGCACAGATCTGGTTTCTACCTGATCAGTCCCTAGATTTTGACAAGAGCTTCTTCAGGACAGAAAATGTCTTCTGTCCACGTGCCCAAGAAATCCAGCATGGTGCCCTCTGGGAACGCCCCAGAAGCTGAGTTTAGCCAGACATAGTGATCCAGCCCCAGCTCTCCAGGAGTTGTGGAGATCAGACAAGTGTAGGTGAAGATGCTTTGTGATCACACCAGGTGGAACAGCAGGGGTCAAGTGAGCTCCAGGAAGCAGTGTTCCGGGCGCTCAAACACGCAGGTCCATGTGACCAGGAGTGGGTGGGGGAGCACCCTTGAGGAGGAGCCTCAAGAGTGGGGCAGCTTGAGTGGGTCTTGCCCTGTGGCAGAGGGGAGGAATTCCAGGGGGAGGGCCCCTCAAGGAGCCTGAGCACAGAGCTGTAGGCATGGAGCAGGTGTCAGGACAGATCAGAAACCATGTCCTAGACCCCAGCCCCAGATGGCATCTTTCTTGGTCTCCATACTTCCATCTTTGGTACCCTTCACCCCAACCCCATATGCTATTCTCCACAGACAAGATGCCCAGAATGTCTTTATCAAACATAAATCCGAGTATGCATGTGTACTCGGTCGCTTCAGTTGTGTCCGATGACCCTATGGACTGTAGCCCACCAGGCTCCTCTGTCCATGGGATTCTCCAGGCAAGAATACTGGACTGAGTTGCCCTCCTCCAGGGGATCTTCCAAACCCAGGGATCAGATCCAAGCCTCTTAGGTCTGCGTTGGCAGAGTGCCACCTGGGAAGCCCAATGCGCTCTTGAACTGAAAACTCTCCTATAAATTAACCAAAAGATGAATCTCTACTACACGCCCTGTGCTTTCTGCCCGCCTGCATCCAGCCTTGTCTGATGCACACTGCCTCACCCACATGTCAGGCCATATTGCTGGCTCCAACTCAGTGGCACATACCTCCGCTGGCTGGCCCTATTTTAATTTTGCCCACCTTTTGTCAGCCCAACTTAAGAGCATTCTTCTGCCCAGCAGTGGGAAGGTGACCCTGACATTACTGCTGAGACCTAGTGTCTGAGCTTAAGATGACAAGAGCTGTAATTCTCCAGAACCCGATGTTCTGGCAGTAGTGACTTGCTGGCAGATAAATTCATCTCCAGGCTCCCCGGGGAAAACAATCCCACTTTGTAGTGTTTGCTGATTTCCAGGGTGGCAATATTCCCACTATTGCTGATGGCAAGCTCCGAGGTGACAGTGCTGCACATAGAGTTGAAACGAGATGCATAGTTGCTCCCTAGAGCTGGTAGAAGCTGGGTCCTTTACCCCCAACAGAAAAGACACATCAATAAATAATTTTTCAATAAAAAGCAGCATCTTAGAGGAAACCCTCTCTCTGAAGGAAGTAAAAAGGAAGATGCTTCGAAAGCCTGCAGCATTTTGAGTGAGGGAAAGATGTGGGAAAATTAAAGATGTTTTCAAAGTATAGAGACAGTGCCTATCTTTAGTTCACCCAGGCACTTTTATTTTCTCTTTCAGGTAAATAACAAGTTCAGAGTTGATGAGCAGTTTGAGACATAAACAGGGTCTACTGTCCCAGAGGCATCCAGACATTTGTTTGGTGGGAACCAGTTGCCAGATTAGAGGTCTCCCTATTCCCTCCTGATATGCCAGGAAAGGAAATGAATAATTCCTCTAACTCTGATGTCTTGGGGGAAATCATTCTCTGTACATTTACTTGACAATGAGGAAATTTAATAGTCATCTTGATTAAAGATATGATAACCCCAAGAATAACACCAACCAAAACATAATTTACTGAATATTTACTACATTCTTGCTGTTTGGATAAAAAAGCAAAACACCATCTCAGCGGGGTTTGCCAGGGAAACCCAAGAATTATCTAAATTGCTTAGAGCCTGAAAGTTGAAAATGTTAGTCACTTATTCATGTCTGACTCTTGGTAACCCCATGGACTGTGTGGCCCACCAGGCTCCTCTGTCCATGGGATTCTCCAGGCAAGAATACTGGAGTGGGTAGCCATTTCCTTCTCCAGGGGATCTTCCTGACCCAGGGGTAGAATCCAGGTCTCCTGCATTGCCGGTAAATTCTTTACCATCTGAACCAGGAGAGAAACTGAGTCTAGCTGGAGATAAAACCTATAAATACATGAAGCCAGAAATTGATTCTAACATATGCTGACCATTGCATATGTGTTGAAACGTCCAGAAAACAAGAAGTCGAGGAGGAAAGTTTTCAAAGGTGAATAATGAGCCAGAAAATGCAGGTTTGTGATGTGTGATGTGAGCTTATGCCAGCAGGACGAGTCATTCCTGCTCCCACTCCCCTTTCACTGTGTTTTTCCCTGGACCGTCTCTCTCTGATGTGACCAGAGGCATTAGTTAGCATTTTCTCAGCACATGTAATGGTTCAGGCTTGGCGTCAACTACACAGTCGTCATCATCATCTCACTGTGTCCCCTCAGTGGCCATGATGTAGTTGCTGGCAAATCTATCTTATGCTGAGGACACTGGGTGTAGAAGGTCATTTATTTAACTAGCTGGAATAGCTTTGTTGTGTAACAAGTCACTCTAGAATCCAGTGGCTAATGCAGCAAGCCTTTATCGAGAGCATGATTCTATAGGGGACAGTTTCCTTGATGGTCTCACTGATGACTCTGCAAGTCACTTGCAGCCAGTCCAAGGCATCTGCAGCCAGTCCTCTTTGTTGCTCTTGTCTTTCTCCTGTGCCTGTGAGAGACCATAAAGAAAGCTGAGTGCCGAAGAATTGATGCTTTTGAACTGTGGTGTGGGAGAAGACTCTCGAGTTGCTTGGACGGCAAGGAGATCCAACCAGTCCATCCTAAAGGAAATCAGTCCTGAGTGTTCATTGGAAGGACTGAAATTGAAGCTGAAACTTCAATACTTTGGCCACCTGATGCGAAGGGCTGACTCATTGGAAAAGACCCTGATGCTTGGAAAGATTGAAGGCAGAAGGGGATGACAGAGGATGAGATAGTTGAATGGCATCACCAGCTCGATGGACGTGAGTTTGAGCAAGCTCCAGGAGTTGATGATGGACAGGGAAACCTGGCGTGCTGCAGCCTCTGGGGTTGCAAAGAGTAGGACATGACTGAGTGGCTGAACTGAGCTGAACTGAAGCCTCAGATGGGTAGCTGAGCTCTGCTCTATGGGATCTCTTGTCCACTATTTAACTAGTGTTAGCTGATTCATAGGACATTTTGGCAAGACCTCAAGAAAGCTAGCAGACAAAGTCTCTTGAGACTTAGTTTTAAAATAGTCACATAATTAATTCTTCCCCATTCTATTGGCTAAAGCAAAACCCAATGCCAGACCAGAGCCAAGAGATGAGGGAACAGACTCCATGGCTTGATGGAAGTTGCTGCCAACTCACTCAGTCAGAGTGCGGAGAATTGTGGCCATTTTTATAATCTGCCTTGCTGGCTGAAAAATCATAAAACTACAATGGACAGAGAATTCAAACCTGGGTTCATGTGAAATCTTGCTCGCATCACAAAGCTATATTAAAATCCAAATACTTCCTCTCTGTTTCTTCATAAGGCCACCCCCATCCTACGGGGCATAGTTTGCAAGCATCCCACCGACAGCGTCCTCTAAATAGCTAAGCACTCTTAATGTAAACAGACACACATGCCCACATCACTCCCTCCTCCAAGTATCTGTTCATGTTCTTCCCTTGCCTGAAATGCCCTTTCTCTCCTTGCATGTTTTCTTCATCTTTGGCAATCTGATTTAGATGTCAGTTCCTCCACAAAGCTGACTGTTGCAGAGATGGCTAACCATCCAACAGGCATCTATCCATTCTCTCCTTTTACCTTATAGTAATAAAATTCCCCTAAGCTTTAGCTTGCAACAGATATTCAGCTACAGAATACGTTTCCCAGCCTCCTTGGAGCTCAGCGTGTGTGTGTGTGTGTGGTAGTTTTAAAATATGCTGCAACTTCCTCATACTCATAAAAAGGTGAGGTCTCACTTCGTGAATAAAGGACCAGCCATAGAGACTCCGGGCTTCCCTGGTGGCTCAGCAGCAAAGAATCCGCCTGCAATGCAGGGGTCACAGGAGACTCGAGTTTGATCCCTGGGTCAGGAAGATCCCCTGGAGAAGGAAATGGCAGCCCACGCCCATAACCTTGCCTGAGAAATCCCATGGACAGAGGAGCCTGGTGGGCTACAGTCCATGGGTCCCAAAGAGACGTGACTAAGCGACTAAATGCCAGCTAAGCGACTAAATGCCAGCTTAGCGACTCCACTTCTAATAAACGGGATGTGGTGGAAGTCATCCCGCCCAGCTCACAAGCCAGTTCAGCAAAGGCGGCCTATCTTCACCTTCTCTTTCTTTTGGGAACCACATCTTAAGTGCTCTGAACTGATAGGAAATCCCCCCCCTAACCTGAAGCAGCAGTGCTGAAAAGATGATGCCAGGAGGTCAGGTAGAGGTAGACAAGCCCCAAGTGGACCATCACCCACTGTTGGTCTCGTAAATCTCAACCATAATGTGTGCGGGTCTTTAGAACATCTCAGCCACCAACTTATTTTTACTTTTTTAAGAAAGTTTTTAAAAATTGTATTTATTTTTGGCTGCTTTGGGTCTTCGTTGTTGCGTGGGCTCTGCTCTAATTCCGGCAACCGTGGGCTGCTCTTCATGGCGGTACTCCCGCTTCCGGTTGTGATGGCTTCTCTTGGTGCACAGCACAGGCTCCAGACACTTGGGCTTCAGTAGTTGCAGGGCACGGGCTCAGTAGTTGTGGCTCACGGGCTTAGTTACTTGGGAGCATGTGGGATCTTCCCAGATCAGGGATCGAACCCGGGTCTTCTGCATTGATAGGTGGATTCCTACTGCTCCTTCACTAGGGGAGTTCCTCAGCCACTAACTTTAAATCACCCTTCATACAAAATCCACTCCCTCCCTCTCCAGACCCATCAATGTCTTATCCAAGGCATTAAGTTCAGGCTTGAGGCCTAAGACCTTATCTAAATCAAGCTCCACTGTGAATGAATTGCCAACATCCGCTGGATCATGGAAAAAGCAAGAGAGTTCCAGAAAAACATCTATTTCTGCTTTATGACTATGTGAAAGCCTTTGACTGTGTGGATCACAACAAACTGTGGAAAATTCTGAAACAGATGGGAATACCAGACCACCTGACCTGCCTCTTGAGAAACCTGTATGCAGGTCAGGAATCAACAGCTAGAACTGGACATGGAACAACAGACTGGTTCCAGATAGGAAAAGGAGTATGTCAAGGCTGTATATCGTCACTCTGCTTACTTAACTTCTATGCAGAGTACATCATGAGAAATGCTGGGCTGGATGAAGCACAAGCTGGAATCAAGATTGCTGGGAGGAATATCAATAACCTCAGATATGCAGATGAGATCACCCTTATGGCAGAAAGTGAAGAGGAACTAAAGAGCCTTTTGATGAAAGTGAAAAAGGAGAATGAAAAAGTTGGCTTAAAACTCAACATTCAGAAAACTAAGATCATGGCATCTTGTCCCATCATTGTGGGAAATAGATGGGGAAACAGTGGAAACAGTGTCAGACTTTATTTTTGAGGGGGGCTCCAAAATCACTGCAGATGGTGATTGCAGCCATGAAATTAAAAGAAGCTTACTTCTAGGAAGGAAAGCTATGACCAACCTAGACAGCATATTCAAAAGCAGAGACATTACTTTGCCAACAAAGGCCCGTCTAATCTAGGCTATGGTTTTTCCAGTGGTCATGTATGGATGTGAGAGTTGGGCTGTGAAGAAAGCTGAGCACCAAAGAATGGATGCTTTTGAACTGTGGTGTTGGAGAAGACTCTTGAGAGTCCCTTGGACTGCAAGGAGATCCAGCCAGTCCATTCTGAAGGAGCTCAGTCAGTCCTGGGTGTTCATTGGAAGGACTGATGCTGAAGCTGAAACTCCAATACTTTGGCGACCTGATGTGAAGAGTTGACTCATTGGAAAAGACTCTGATGCTGGGAGGGACTGGGGGCAGGAGGAGAAGGGGACGACAGGATGAGAGGGCTGGATGGCGTCACCAACTCGATGGACATGCGTTTGGGTGAACTCCAGGAGTTGGTGATGGACAGGGAGGCCTAGCGTGCTGCCATTCATGGGGTCGCAGAGTCGGACATGACTGAGCGACTGAACTGAACTGAACTGTGAATGAAGCTCCTTGGGTGTGGTCCTCAGGTATAGCTCATTGATTACAGTCTTGTTGATTGAAAGGTCTCTGAACTAAAGAGACAAGTTTTCTATGCTCCCATACCATAATGGGACTGGCAAAAGATAACAGCTGTGGACATTAATTTTTAAAGGAGGGAAGAAATAGGCACACACATCACTGTTGTTGTAACTGTTCAGTCGCTCAGTTGTGTCTGACTCTGCAACCCCATGGACTGCAGCACGCCAGGCCTCCCTGTCCATCACCAACTCCCAGAGCTTACTCAAACTCATGTCCATTGAGTTGGTGATGCCATCCAACCATCTCATCCTCTGTCATCCCCTTCTTCTCCTGCCTTCAATCTTTCCCAGCATCAGGGTCTTTTCCAATGAGTCAGTCCTTCACATCAGGTAGTCAAAGTATTGGAGTTTCAGCTTCAGCATCAGTCCTTCCAATGAATATTCAGGATTGATTTCCTTTAGGATTGACTGGTTTGATCTCCTTGTAATCCAAGGGACTCTCAAGAGTCTTCTCCAACACCACAGTTCAAAAGCATCAATTCTTCAATAATGCTCAGCCTTCTTATCAGTCACTAATCCACAGCATTTAAAAAATAATGAGTGGGAGGGATGTTCGAGTGGGAGGGGTGTTCAAGTGGGAGGGGACACGGGTAAACCAATGGCCTATTCATGCTGATATTTGGTAGAAACCAACACAATACTATAAAGCAATTGTTTCTCAATTAAAAATAAAGAGAAAAAGAAAGAATAATGACTCAGAGGATAGACCCAAGAACTCACGGAGAATGATTCCCAGTTAGTAGAACTGAGTCCTGATCGTGTGTTAGCTGAATTTCAGAAGTGTATGGAAGAGAAAAGTCGATAATTTGGACCAGGGGACCAATCATGGTGGCTTTAAATGCATCCATAAATTCTCTGATAACCCTCCCATTAGAAGGTGGAGTTCGATTCTCCTCTCTTTCTAAAAAATAGAATGTGGCAGAGAAACAATGTTCAGCTCCCAAAGCCAAGTCATGAAAATGGACATAACAGTTTTTATTGACTCTTTCGTGGCATGCGTGGTTTTGGAGTACAACAGTTACCGTACTGGAGTCACCAGGTAAAAAAGCTATAGGGAGAAAGATAGCGTAGGCACCAGATATCAGCTAATCCTAGAAACAAAAAAAGGAGGAAAGCAGTCTATAATCCAGTTTATTATACAGGTGAAGTAGCTAGACTCATCATTTTAATTTTATGGTCCTCTTAAATGATGCTTAGTGTAAAAAATAATCTAATTTCTAATAAGACAAAATATATCCTTTAATGACAAAATCCCATCTGTTGGTAAGTTGGAAGACTTTGCATGAAATGTTTGTCTTTTAAACCATCTGGCCTTCTGTTGCTTGGTAGAATCATGGAGTTTTTAAAAGTAAATTTCTGCTGCTATTCACCCAGAGCATGCTACCCAGAATCATCCATGTGAGATGGCAAATTGATACCTGCCATTAAGGTCGCCTCTTCTTCCCCTCATTCTGCACAAATAGGCTCTTTGTCACGCAGGTCTTGGTTTGATTGTCAGCTCCCTAGAAAAGCCTTTCTTCACCACCAAAAATAAAATGGCGAGACTTTCATCGCATCCCTGTGGTTTAAATAGCACTTGCCACAAATGGTATTTTCTTATTTAATTGTTTCTTGCATGTCTTCCCCAGTTAGGATGTAAACTCCAGGAGAACAGAAATTGTTTTATATTTATCACGGTGACTCTGTTAACTAGAACGGTTTCTGAACATAGTAGATGTTCAGTAATTATTTCTTGAATCAGTGAAGGAATAAATGGTGACTTTCAGCTGGGGGAGGAGGCACATCAGATGAGATTCCCTAGAGGACACAGCCCACGGCAGAGATTAACTGCTGAGGCTTAAAAAGGGCAATCTCAGGGCAGTGAGCTTAAGGCAGTGAGGTGGAGGAGGACGGGAGGTAAGGCAAAGGACCTTGTCACTGTGCCAGCCGCTGCCTTCCAGGGAACCATGAGAGACCTCCCGGGTGCTCAGCAGGAGCCTCTCTGGGGCCATGGGCGATGTCCCTGCACAGGTCCCCCAGGGAATTCCTGCCTCGGAGCTGTCCTCCAGGAAGGAGGAAAGAAATGTCTTCTTGGATAGGTCCTGCCTTCTGGTTCCCATTGGTTGAATTTCGCCACATAGGGAGTCAGTTCCCTCACCTCTGGGCTTCCCCGATAGCTCAGCTGGTAAAGAATCCACCTGCCATGCAGTAGCCACCGGCTCGATTCCTGGGTTGGAAAGATCCCCTGGAGATAGGCTACCCACTCCAGTATTCTGGGGCTTCCCTGGTGGCTCAGTTGGTAAAGAATCTGCCTGCAATGTGGGAGACCTGGGTTCAGTCCCTGGGTTGGGAAGATCCCCTGGAGAAGGGAAAAGCTACCCAATCCAGTACTCTGGCCTGGAGAATTCCATGGACTGTATAGTCCATGGGGTCAAAAAGAATCTAAAAGCTGAGCGACGTTCACTTCCTCCATCACCTTTCCATGTCATCTGGTGTCTTTTAAGGCACGTGGGAAGCCATATACCCCACGGTGGCAGGCTGAACGGTGGTCCCCAAAGATACCCTCATCCTAAAGGAAGATGTGGTACATATATATGATGGAATATTACTCAGCCGTTAAAAAGAATGACATAATGTCATGTGAAACAAGATGGATGGACCTGTAGACTGTCATGCTGATGAAGTAAGTCAGGCAGAGAAAGATAAATATCATGTGATTATCATTTGCCAAACATGTATGCCAAATCTGAAAAGAAATTATACAAATGAACTTACTTAGAAAACAGACTTATAGACTTAGAGAATAAACTTACAGTTACCAGGGGCATGGGGGAAAAGGTCGGGGGAAGGGAACGTTAGGGAGTTTGAGATGGACATGTACACGCTGCTGTATTTAAAATGGGTAACTAACAAGGCCCTGTGTACAGGACAGGGAGCTCTGTGGCAGCCTGGATGGGAGGGGAGCTTGGGAGAGCGTGGATACATGTATATGTATAGGTGGGTCCCTTTGCTGTCCACCTGGAAGCGTCAGAACATTGTTAATCAGCTGTACTCCAATATAAAATAAAAAGTTAAAAAAAAAATCCTCATCCTAATCACCAGGACCAGAACATGGTACCTTAAAGCAAACGAAACTTGGCAGATGTTATTAAATTGAGGATTTTGAGATTATTCTGCATTATCCATGTGGGTCCAATGTATTCACGTGTCATACGGAGAAGGCAGGAGATCACAGTCAGCAGGAGGGGAGGAGAAGGAAGCAAGAGGTTGGAATGATGCAAAGGAGGGGCCACAAGCCGAGGAATGCTGGCAGCCTCTGGAAGCTGGGGGAGGACTGGGCTGGATTCTCCCTTGGAGCTCTCAGCGGGAACCAACCCTGCTGACAGCTTGGTGTTACCCGGTGGGCCTCATTTCAGACTTCTGAGCTCCTAAATTGTAAGAGAATCAACTACTGAGTTTGTGTTAACTTGTTCCAGCAGCAACAGGAAATTAACACACATGCCCTGTAGGGGGAGCTCTTCCTCCAAATCTATGGCAGAAGAATCCAAAGGCCCCCAAATACAGACACAGGTCAGTCTCAAGGGGTGGAAAAGGATGGGCCTGCACAGTGGCCATCAGCTACTTGACTCTGAGAGCCTGGCGTCCGACCAGGCCAGGGCACCTAAGGAGGTGTGTGACATGTACACAATACAGGGACTGGTGTTTATTTATTTATTTTTTGAAATTTGGCTATGCTAGGTCTTTGTTATGGCACGTGGGATCTAGTTCCCTGACCAGGGATCAAACCTGGGCTGCCTGCGTTGAGACTGCAGGGTCATAGTCATGGACCACCAGGGACGCCCCAGGGACTGGTGTTTTAAATGAACACGTATATTAAGAAGCTGCCTGCTCGGTCACTCAGTCATGTTCAACTCCCGCAACCCCAAGAACTATATGTGGCCTGCCAGGCTCCTCTGTCCATGGGGTTTTTCAGGCAAGAATACTGCAGTGGGTTGCCATTTCCTTCTCTGGTGGATCTACCTGACCCAGGGATTGAACCCTCCTCTCCTGCATCTCCTACTCTGCAGGGAGATTCCTTATCCCTGAGCCGCTGGAGGAAACGTGCACATGCTGACTGTACTAATATTGCATTTTATTACACTTCCTTTCCAGTCACGGTGAAGAATAGCGGCCTAGCTTCCTGGGCCTCCCAGAGTGAATCCAACATTGTCCCATAATATGTATCTGACTCAGACCATCACAAAGATGCCTTCAAATCTGGGCATCATCTACTGAGGCAGAAACAATTTTATTTAATGTAGATTTGATATAGAATTTATATCATCCTAAAGAAAATCAGTCTTGAGCATTCATTGGAAGCACTGATGCTGAAGCTGAAACTTCAGTCCTTTGGCCACCTGATGTGAAGAACTGACTCACTGGAAAAGACCCTGATGCTGGGAGGAGGGAGACTGAAGGAGGGAGGAGAAGGGGATGACGGAGGATGAGATGGTTGGATGCCATCACCGACTGGATGCACATGAGTGTGAGTAGGCTCTGGGAGTTGATGATGGACAGGGAGGCCTGGAGTGCTGCAGTCCATGGGGTCACAAAGAGTTGGACGCGACTGAGTGACTGAACTGAACTGAACTGTATGAGGGTAACTTTAGCAAACAAACTCCTACATTTGACTGCCTAATACAATTAAAGGTAATTTCTTACTTACATATCTGTCCAATATGGGTGTCCTGTAGAAAGGGTGATGGTTTTGTTCCTGTGGTTATTCAGGGGCCCAGGCAGATGTAGGCCTTGCTTTCTTCTACATTTACCATTCAAGACATCTTACTTATAAACAGGTGGCAGAATGGCAACAGTTGGTTGGGTAAGGACGTTCACCTTTTAACCTCCACGGCCCACAAGTGACATCACTTCTGCTTATAACCCTCCAGCAAGATCTGGTCACATAGCATTACTTCTATGCGGGGGATGCTGGGAAATGTAGTTTCAGGATTTCTGGTAACAGCTGTATGTTAGATAAGGGGAGACTGAAGCTTTGATGGATAGCTGCTCCTCCAGACAAGAACTATCCGTGAAGATTCTTTCCCCCAAATATGGAAAACTCTTCCTCCAGCCAAAAAAAAAAAAAAAAAACAAGACACCAAGGGCATTTAAGCTAGCTTTTTCACTTTCTTTTACCTTCATTGAGAGGCTCTTTATTTCTTCTTTGCTTTCTGCCATTAAAGTGGTTTCAGCTGCATATCTGAGCTGTTGATATTTCTCCTGGAAATCTTGATTCCAACCTGTGAGTCATCCAGTCCAGTACTCTGCATATAAGTTAAATAAGCATTTGTCAAGACGGTATACAGCCTTGATGTACTTCTTTCCCAGTTTTGAATGGGTCTGGTTCTGTTGCTTCTTGTTCTGTATACAGTTTCTCAGGAGACAGGTAAGGTGTCTGATATTCCCATCTGTTTAAGAACTTTCCACTTAGTGACTGACATGACTTAGTGACTGAAAAACAACAAAAAGGGAATTAACTCAAAATCCTATTAGGTACTGAGTCTCTAGGAGCAAGACAGATGGGTAACCAACAAGAGATTGCTCAGCCTATACAGTGAAAAGGAGCCAAGGATGTATGATCAGAAGGTGGAGGCTGCCATCCCAATAAAAAAATCACCAATACTTCTCCAGGTTCCAGATCAGAGCCAGTGTCTGGACCCAGGCCCACTGACTGAAGAAAGACTGTATCCGCAGGAGGCGGAACCCTACGACATTACACAAGTGTATGTGGTCTTGGGTCTCCCAGTCCTTTACCAAAGGGACCTTTCAGCAGGCAAGGTCTTAGTAGACATTGATACCTAGAAACACTGATCACAATCTCGGGCCTTTGTCAGAGTACAAGAATATTGGGACTAGAATACAAGTGGAGTTCTGGAGAAGGAAATGTCAATTCACTCCAGTATGCTTGCTGGGAAAATCCCATAGACAGAAGCCTGGAGGGCTTCTGTTGTTCATCTGGACGCGACTGAGCAGGCACTCACAGAAATGGAGACCTGGCCAGATCCAACGTCCAGTGGGTCCACTGTGTCTGTGGCCCCAGCTAGTGGTCATTTCCTGAGAGCCCAAACGCTTAGTAGTTGCACAATCTCACATTTTTTCCTTGGCTTCAAGTAAGACCACCAGAGTGCAGAGGCCAGGAAGAGTGCTCCAAAATGAATCCCCTCCCTGACCAAGATGGTGAGTCAAAACTGACAGGGTGCCCTGGGGAGAAGGGCAGAAATCAGTGTCATCCCTAAAGACCTAGAGGATCAGGGTGAGGCTCCCATCATGCTGCCTTTTAATGCACACATCTGGACCCTGAGAAAAACCAAACACGTCCAGTGAACCATGGCAAACTCAACCAAACATCATCCCAATTGCTGTGAGATGTGATCTCACGGCCAGCTCAGAAAGCATGGCCTCAGGGTGTGCTGTGTGTGATTTAACATTCATTCTGCCTTGGAATTATCTGCCTTGGAATTGTTTTCTGAACTAATTTCAAGTGAACAGAAATCAGAAGATACAATTATATGTCTGAAGGTACATAAGAGGTTTCGTTGCTGTTGTTTAGTTGCTAAGTCATGTCTGACTTTGCAGCCCCCTGGAGTGTACCCCCCACCAGGCTCCTCTGTCCAGTTTGATTTCCCAGGAAAGAATTCTGGAGTGGGTTGCCATTTCCTGCAGGGGATCTTCCAGCCCCAGGGATCGAAACCTTATGTCCTGCATTGCCAGGTGAATTTTTTACCATTGAGCCACTAGAGAAGTCCATACAAGATGTTTAGGAAAGGGTTAATTGTTTTCAAAGAGAGTTATATAATTGAAGCTTAATAAATGACATAATAATAATAAATTTTCCATATGGTACTTATTTCGCAAGCTCAGTAATTCAGAACACAGCCAAATATCTATGAGGAAGTAAAACTTGGCCTTGCAGCAGTAATTAATAATTGTTTGCTGCCTGGGTGCAGCCTGTTCTCCTTGTTTTAACCTTCTTCTTGTTTAGTGAGTGTACCAAGCTGGTCCTAGCTTCAGGATCATTGCACCTGCTGTTCCTCCATCTGTCATGTCCCTGCCTCCAGAACTTCACGTGACTGGCTGCCTTCCTTCATTTAGGTCTCTGATCGAGTCACTTCCCTGACTACCCTGTCTGTTCAAGCCCCTTCTTCTGAGTTAATTGTCTTTTTGCCGTATTCTGACTTTCCTCATTGCCTTTAGCACATGTTAGATTGTTATGCTTATGGTCAGTCAGTTCAGTTCAGTCAGTCAGTCATGTCTGACTCTTTGTGACCCCATAGACTGCAGCACGCCAGGCCTCCCTGACCACCATCAATTCCTAGAATTTACTCAAACCCATGTCCGTTGAGTCCGTGATACTATCCAACCATCTCATCCTCTGTCTCCTCCTGCCTTCAATCTTTCCCAGCATCAGAGTCTTTTCAAATGAGTCAGTTCTTCACATCAGGTGGCCAAAGTATGGGAGCTTCAGCTTTAGCATCAGTCCTTCCAATGAATATTCAGGACTGATCTCCTTTAGGATGGACTGGGTGGATCTCCTTGCAGTCCAAGAAACTCTCAAGAGTCTTCTCCAACATCACAGTTCAAAATCACTAATTCTTTGGTGCTCAGCTTTCTTTCTAGTTCAACTCTTACATCCATACATGACTACTGGAAAAACCATAGCTTTGACTAGATGGACCTTTGTTGGCAAAGTAATGTCTCTGCTTTTTAATATACTGTCTAGGTTGAACATAAATATTCTTCCAAGGGGCATCTTTTAATTTCATGCTGCAGTCACCATCTGCAGTGGTTTTGGAGCCCCCACCCCCAGATAAAGTCTGTCACTGTTTCCACTGCTTACGGTCAGTTCCTAATGAATCTCATGCTCTTGCGTTTTCCCCTCTCATGACGACTCCGGGCTGAACCATGCCATTTACCTTGGCCATTGGGACATTAAAGGGTTAACCCAATCAGAGGCCAGATGAAAGCTTGCACGTTAGATTGCCTTCATGGAACCCCAGTTGCCAAATGAGGACCCAGGACTAGCCTTCTGGAGAGGCCGAACGGGGACAGCTGGCAGCCTCCTCCAGCTGCCGTGCACCGAATGCCAGTTGATAGCAAATGCATGAGTGGAGGCAGCAACACCATGGTGTGGATCTGAGACTTGCCTCTCCAGCAAGCCTCTCCCCAATCTCCAACCCACAGAATCATGATCACAAAAAAGTTGGTTTAGGCCCCTGAGTTTGGGGATGGTTTGAAATGGCAACCCACTCCAGTGTTCTTGCCTGGAGAATCCCAGGGACGGGGGAGCCTGGTGGGCTGCCGTCTATGGGTTTGCACAGAGTCGGACACGACTGAAGTGACTTAGCAGCAGCAGCAGCAGCAGTTATGCAGCAGTAAATTATACCTGTCACTATTTGAAATTTTATATCTACATGAAGATTTGCTCATTGCCTGCCAACCCTTCTAAAATTTCAGCTCTGTGAAGGATAGGAAATTTACCTTGGGTATATCATGGTCCCCCAGTCTGTCTGGCCCATAGCATAGAGACACCCAGAAGACATTTTTTGTTGAATGAATGAACAGTCTCTTATGGAACAGCCTCATCTGGTCCTCTGGCTTCCAGTAAGCTCTCTAAATTTGGCCCATTAAACAGATCTGTCCCTGTGTTGTATTTGACCATGCAACAGGATCAACTAAAATTTAACATTTTCCAAGCTGATGTTATTCCTACCATGCCCACCCCCTCAGATTTGTTCCCAGCCATTTCCCTCTACTTCACATTTTAGTAAGGGCACAGAAATATAACCAGTCTTTAAAAGGGCCATGATGATGGTTAATTTTATGTGTCAACTTGGCCAGGCTTTGGTGCCCAGCTGTTCAAACATTAATCTAGATATTGCTGTGAAGTTACTTTTATAAAAAAATAAACAATTTATTGATAAATAAATTATATAAATATCAATAAATGATGTAAATATGACAAGTAAAATTTTTAATACATAAATAAATATAAATGTGATAACATTTATATCAGTTCAGTTCAGTCGCTCAGTTGTGTCTGACTCTTTGCAACCCCATGAATTGCAGCATGGCCTCCTGTCCATCGCCAGCTCCCGGAGTTCACTCAGACTCGCGTCCATTGAGTCAGTGATACCATCCAGCCATCTCATCCTGTCATCCCCTTCTCCTCCTGCCCCCAATCCCTCCCAGCATCAGAGTCTTTTCCAATGAGTCAACTCTTCGCATGAGGTGGCCAAAGTACTGGAGTTTCAGCTTTAGCATCATTCCTTCCAAAGAAATCCCAAGGCTGATCTCCTTCAGAATGGACTGGTTGGATCTCCTTGCAGTCCAAGGGACTCTTAGGAGTCTTCTCCAACACCACAGTTCAAAAGCATCAATTCTTCAGTGCTCAGCCTTCTTCATAGTCCAACTCTCACATCCATACATGACTACTGGAAAAACCATAGCCTTGACTAGACGGACCTTAGTCGGCAAAGTAATATCTGCTTTGGAATATGCTATCTAGGTTGCTCATAACTTTTCTTCCAAGGAGTAATTGTCTTTTAATTTCATGGCTGCAGTCACCATCTGCAGTAGACTCTGAGTAAAGCAAATTACCCTCCATAATTTCTGTGGGCCTCACCAATCTGTTGAAGACCTTAAGAGAAGAACCTGAAATCCCCTAAGGAAGGTGGAATTCTGTCTCCAGATTACATGTGGACTCAAGACTGAACATTGACTCCTGTGGAAATTCCCAGCCTGCCAAACTCCCCTGCAGGCTTCAGACTTGCCTGTGCCCACAACTTCAGGAACCGATTCCTTAAACCTGCCTGCCTTTGTCACCACGCACACACACACACACACACACATACAGACCCTGCTGGTTTTGTTTCTCTGGAGAACCCGAATACTACAGGGGTTATCCTGGCCCATCTCCTCTCCTCCCCTCCCAGCACTCCTTCGATCCTGAGAGCCAATCAGTGCTTTGTCACGTCTCCTGCATCAACCCTTTCTCTGCCTCCGCCTACCCCATCTTGCTTTAGGCTCTGAGTTAGCATTTCTCATCTCAACTATTACAAAAGTCTATTAGTCTCTCTGTCTCATCTTTACTTAATCTCCTGCCACTCCACCACCAGGGTTATCCTTCAAGATAAAGAATCAGATCACGTCACTTACCATCAGAACCTTCCCAGCATCTACAGGACACAACTCAAACTCTTTAGTATAACATGAGATCTCCTGATTAACTCGCCTCCATCTCTCTTACTCCTCCACAAATCCCCTAAATCTGAGCCTTATTTAACTACTTGGGGATCTCCAAACATGTTGTGATCCCTTGATAACTTCATGCCTTTGCACACTTTGTTCCATTTGCTTGGAATTCCTACCAGTCTGTCTTGAAAATATTCTGACTTACTCTTCAAGTTCTAGCTTACAGCTACTCCATTCCAAAGTTGTGCCTTGGTGCCTGGTCATAATTTTTAGACCGTGATAAAGATCTTTTCATAAATCTTATTATATTGATATTCATGTATGTGTCTGTATTTCTGAAAAGACAAGGGACATTTTGATGGCTAGGACTGTGTCTTATTCATAATCAGATCCCCAGTCCTAGTCTTTCCTTTAGCGCATATGAATCACTCAAAACATGTCAAGTCCATGTTTACGTGATATTTTTAAGCCCTTTGAAGGCATGCATGGTATCTCTCAGAGGATCTTATATATAGTTGATGTTCCATGGAAGAAGATTAAATTCCATAGATAAGCTACAGTTCTCTGGAGAAAACCTAAATATTTCATTTCCTGATTCCCATGCTCTGTTGTCACAATGATTTTAAGTCAAGCAAGAGTTCTTGGAAAGGAGAAATCATCAAGGGTCACAACTTGGGCAAAAGAAAATAGAAGTGATGTGTGTTTTAAGATATTTATATATGAAAACTTTCTCTATTTCTTATTCTCTCACATAGTCTTTTAAAAAATAGTTGTTTTGTTTGACCACATTCAAACCCACAGGAAAGTCAAAAGAACGTTAACAGTGAACACCCAGATTCCCTCATACAGACTGTCTAGTGTCTTGCCACACCCATTTCCTCTATTTCTGTATTTATATACCTCTCTCTATACACACATTTCCTTTTTGCTGAAAGCAGATGGCTGCCCCCTGGTATTTCACCTCTGAATTTTTCATATCTCCTCACTCAGAAGGAGGACTTTCTCTTACACCACCACAACACCATTATCACACTTAACAAAAGCAACATTAATTCAACAAAATCGTCTCCTGTGCAGTCCGGACTCAAATTTCTCTAATTTTCTCTCCAAATATCTTAATAGTTTTTGATCCAGAATCCAATTAAGTTTCACACACCGACTTGGCTGTTGTGTTCCTTTATTCTCAAGTTTTTCCTCTGTTCTTGATATCAAATACTTTGAAGATTCGATTGAGTTGACCTGCAGAACATCTTAATTTTCAGATTTCTCTCTTTTGTCAGGAGTTGATGGAGAGCAAATGTTTCCAGCAGGTTTTGTTATGTCTCACCCATGGCAGGAGGTCCGTTCTTCAGGTCAGATTGTCACACTACTGGTGATGCCAAGTATGATGAGAAGCAGATAAGGTCTCTCCAGTGCAAAGACACACTTTTGCTTTTGTAATTAAAAAGTAACCACGAGGTTATGTCTATACCCTCTTTCCTAGAGTTTATTCTCCAGTGGTTTTTATTTTTCACTGATGAGCATTGCTTGAATCGGTTATTACATTGAGAGTTACAAAAGGGTGCTTTTCTCAATCTGTAAGTTAGTCTATACTTACTAGCTTATAATTTTTTTAATTTATTTTGTATTGAAGAATAATTGCTTTACAGAATTTTTCTGTTTTCTGTCAAACCTCAACATGAATCAGCCATAGGCACACACATATCCCCTCCCTTTTCAACCTCCCTCTCATCTCCCTCCCCATCCCACCCATCTAGGTTGATTCAGAGCCCCTGTTTGAGTTTCCTGAGCCATACAGCAAATTCCCCTTGGATATCTATTTTACATATGGTAATGTAAGTTTCCATGAGGGTGAGATGTACAGAAAGAGTAACAGAGAGCTTATAATCTTTTGTAAAGCAGAATTTTGTCTCTTTCTCTTTTGAGTCACTATGTAATCATAAAAATTTTTTAATTCAATATTTTGTAATCATTCGCCAAGATTATTCCTTTCGATCCTCAAAGTTTCCCAAATTTGGTCAATGGAATACCTTTCAACTTGGCTTCTGGGTCCTTTTGATACGAACTATTAAATCATCTTCGAACACGTCTTTGCTTTCTGGCAAGCAACATGTTCCTAACTCAGACCTAGCATCAGCCAATTCTCTAAGGAGCCTGGGTTGGTTTCTTTCTTTTTCTTTTTCTTTTTTTTTTTTGGTAGAAACCAGGGGCTTCCTATGTGGCTTAGTGGTAAATAATCCGCCTGCCAATGCAGAAAATGCAGGTTCACTCCCTGGGTGGGGAAGAGCCCCTGGAGAAGGAAATGGCAGCCCACTCCAGTATTCTTGCCTGGAGAATCCCATGGACAGGGGAGCCTGGTGGGCTACGGTTTATGGGGTCACAAAAGACTTAGACACAACTCGGTGACTGAACAACCACAGCAAACAAGAACAATAAGTTAGAAGCCATCTGCTCCCTAGGTGAGCTCATTGCTACGGGGTATCGTTGAATCAGGCTCTTTCTGTGGGCAGAGTTAGAATATTATCAGATCATGACCTCATACTTACTGATATCTCCAATTCAAATCCTACACCTCAGCCCTTTGATGATCTGGACTTGAGGCTTTTCTGCAAAAGCTGGGCCTTGCCTGTGTGTGCATGCTCATGCCCACTCATGTCTGACTCTTTGCAGCCCCGTGGCCTGCGGCTCACCAGGCTCCCCTGTTCCTGGCCTTCTCCAGGCAAGAATACTGGGGCAGGTTGCCATTTCCTCCTTTGGGGGGTCTTCCCGACCCAGGAATCTAACTGGCATCTCTTACACCTCCTGCACTAGCAGGCAGGTTCTTTACCACTAGCAGCACAAAGGTGGTGGCAAAATGATACAGAAGGAAAGATTCCCTGCCAATCAGCTAGCTGAACACCAGGGTGTCTGCCTGCCGGCCTTCTGCAGAGAAAGCGAGGGACCTCTCACAAGGGAAGGCAACTGTCCAAATGAAAATTATCGAAACAGCCACTTGGGACCCAAAACTTACTTGCCTGTGGATTTTTTTTTTTTTCAACATAAAATCAGGCTTCCCTGGTGGCTCTGACTGTTAAGTGGTGGCTCTGACTGTTAAGAATCTGCCTGCAATGGGGGAGATCCAGGTTTGATTCCCCAGGTCAAGAAGATCCCCTGGAGAAGGGAATGGCAACCCACTCCAGTATTCTTGCCTGGACAGAGTGGAGCCTGGCGGGCTACAGTCCATAGCGCTGCAAAGAGTCAGATATGACCTAAGCGACTTACACTTTCACTTTCTTTCAGCTTTTGAAGATTTTTCTACTTAGGAACAAATTAAGGACAAAGCTACTTTTGTTGGTTCCATCTTTACCACTCAAAGCTACTTGACTCATTACCCCTGGAGAAAGGTTCCCTTTATTTCCTCTGAACAGGGTTCTCAGCGGCATGTTGTGGTTAAGCCACCCCTGGGGGTGAGACTAGTTTCTCTTTCCGATTTTGCACAGTGTAGAGGATGCTGTAAGATTCTATTAGTATACAAACTTTGGTATGTGTTGCAACAACTTTTGCACGTGGTATATGTCTTTCTGTGAGATGCTGGGTGATGATTACAGACTGGCTGGGGAGAGCATCTAGGTTCCCCACCCCAGGTCATGACTATATTATCTCAAGTCATTCCTACAACCTTCTTGAGACTCATGTATCAACCCAGAGATGGCACTGAGTGAAGTAAACCAGAGAAAGAAGGAGAAATAAGCCATTCCTTATATGTGGAATCTAAAAAGAAATCAGATGAATGAAGTTACTTACAAAACAGAAACAGACTCGAAGGCTTGGAGAAGGAACTTACGGTTGCAGAGGGGAAGAACGGGAGGACGGCGTAGTTAGGGAGTTTGGGATGGACATATACCCACTGTTGTATTTAAAATAGATAACCAACAAGGACCAACTGAACAGCACGGGGAACTCTGCTCAGTACTATGTCGCAGCCTGGGTGGGAGGAGAGTTTGGGGAGAATGGATATAAGGATATACATTCGCTGTTCACCTGAAACTATCACAACATTGTTAATAGGCTATACCCCAATACAAAATAAAAAGCTTTTTAAAAGAAAAAGATGAGGAGGGGACTTTCCTGGTGGTCCAGTGGCTAAGACTCTGTCCTCCTAATGCAGAGACCTTGGGTTCGATCCCTGGTCGGGGAATTGAATACCACATACCGCAACTAATACCTGGTGCACGCAAATAAATACATATATAGCTCAGCTGGTACAGGAATCTGCCTGCATTGCAGGAGAGCCTGGTTTGATCCCTGGGCTGGGAAATTTCCCTCGGGAATGGCTAGGCTACCCATTCTAGTAGTCTAGCTGGGAGAATCCCCATGGACAAAGGAGCCTGGTGGGCTACAGTCCATGGGGTCGCAATGAGTCAGACATGACTAAGCACACAGCACACACCTATTAAAAAAAAAAAGATGAGGAGACCAAGACTTAGTGTTATAACAGAAAGCCAGAGAGTCACTATATTGATTCTAAGATGGCATAGATTTGAAGGTATATTTCATTCCCAGATATGTTAAAATGGAGGGGGGAGGACTTCCCCAGTGGTGTGGTGGATAAGAATCCGCCTCCCAGTGCAGGGGACAGGAGTTCGATCCCTGGCCCAGGAAGATTCTACTTGCCCTGGGGCAGCTAAGCCCACACAGTGCAACTACTGAGCCTGCGCTCTAGAGCCCGGGAGCTGCACCTACAGAGGCGTGCGCACTTGGAGTCTGTGCCTCATGGCAAGTGAAGCCACCGCAACGGGAAGTGCATGCACCGAGAAGGAAAGTAGCCTTGGCTCACCACAGTCAGAGCGAAGCTGGAGAGGCAGCAAAGACCTAGCGCAAGTGTAAGCAAATAAATAAGGGGAAAAGTGAGTCTTAAAACCGATAAAACGCAGCGGTTACTGCCTGGACTTCCCTGCTGGTTCAGATGGTAAAGCGTCTGCCTGCAATGCAGGAGCCCCAGGTTCGATCCCTGGGTTGGGAATATCCTAGGGAGAAGGGAATGGCAACCCATTCCAGTGCTCTTGTCTGGAGAATCCCACGGATGGAGGAGCCTGGTAGGCTACAGTCCATGGGGTCACAAAGAGTTGGACACAACTGAGTGACTTCACTTTCACTTTCAGAGCTTGGACACTAAGTGCTACAATCAATATAAGATCTTCATAACTTTGAAACCCAGGCTCTTTGCACTTGAGGAAAGACTTCTGGACAAGGAGTGGAAAGCTACAGATTGGGGAACTAGGGCTTAAGAAGACAGGAAAAGGTTTTACTGCATCAGCAAAGGTGTGAATGAGAGGGCTTGCTTGGAGTGTGGACTCAGTGAAAAGTAAATTTGACTATAGCTGAGTGTTCAGATTAGCATTAGCTAATGGCAGCCCTAGTGTTAAAGAACCCACCTGCCAATGCGGGAGACATAAGAGACGTGCGTTCAGATCCCCTGAAGGAAGGCATGGCAACCCACTCCAGTATTCCTGCCTGGAGAATCCCATGGACAGAGGAGCCTGGAGGGCTACAGTCCATAGGGTTGCAATGAGTCGAACACGACTAAAGTGGCTTAGTAGCACAATCTGCCTACAAAGAAGTGCGACTTTTAGAGAGAAGTGACTTTAGAAGGTGGCTTATAATTATTTCAGTTTAGGGGTCCTGGGTAACTGGCATCGCTGGAAGCATTTGGGTGGGTGTTCCATGTTGCAAGCCGTGTTTTGGATGAGACATGTATGGTATAGAGCGGAAGAGAAGGGGTTACTGCATTTCAGACAGGCAGCAAGTGATGAATCTGGAACAGAGAAGGTGGCTCTGAGACTGGAGAATAAGAGAGATGGACATGGGAACATTTGGGAAGAAGGGTTCTCAGCGGTCGCTGACAAATGAGAGATGGATGGGGAGTCTATATAATTTATCATCCAAACCTGGACACCTTGAGAAAGAAAGCGAAATGCTATTAATAACCATGCCAGACAGCAAGCATAAGCCAGGGCTGTCATGGGCAAACCCGACATATGGTTACTCGGGTCAGAGAAGGAGGGAGAGACCAGACTCAAAACTCACCCCAGTGTTTCTTGCCTTGGAGACTGCATGTTACTGTGGTTGACAGGCAGTCATAAATGTCCCCTCTTGTGCTGCAGTGGGATTTCTCTTCATGATCTCCCCTTTTCCTCTCCAACAGGGCTTGTAAGGAATCAGTCCCACATAGGATGGGTTAACTCAAAAGACATGTTGGAGCCTGGGAGTTCTCTGGGACCCATGGTAGGGGAGCATTCCCAAAGAAGGAGTCTCTTCCTTCCAACTCTGTCCCCTCCCTTCTTTACAGGGCAAAAACTAACAACCAATTTGGAGCTTCCCAGGTGGCACTACTGGTGGAGAACTCACCCACTAACACAGGAGATGAAAGAGACATGGGTTTGATTCCTGTGTCGGGAAGATCCCCTGGAGGAGGGCATGTCAGTCCATTTCAGTATTCTTGCCTGGAGAATCCCATGGACAGAGGAGCCTGGCAGGCTACAGTCCATGGGGTTGCAAAGAGTCAGGCATGATTGAGCAACTGTCACTATCACTCAAGGTGACTTAGCACACACACAGGCGAGAACCACTTCATCAATGGGAGAAAAAATGGTCTATAGGTCCACTGGATGCAGTGGTTGGCAGAGTTTGGGAAATCCAGCTGTCTAGAACATGGGGAATATGAGGGCCTGTGAGTAGCTGGCTTTGGAAGTGGAGGCCCTTGAGTCTGTGGGACCTCTAGTTCACATGCATCTTCTCCCTGAAGAAAAGAGAAAGGCCTTCAGTCCCAGCCCAGCCCTTGTCCAGGCAACCCAGAGGAAGCTCCCAAGGCCATTCTGGGGAACCTGGTTTAGAGCAGGGGTGGGACAAGAGTGAGCATGCAGTGGGAGAGACAGAGACCATCAATTTTCAATAAATTGGTCTCCAAGCCAATATAGTATACTGTGGATGCATGCTCAGTTATTTCAGCCGTGTCTGACTCTTTGTGACCCCATGCACTATAGCCCGCCAGGCTTCTCTGTCCTTGCCATGCCCTTCTCCAAGGGATCTTCCTGACCCAGGCATCGAACCCATGTCTCCTGCATCTCCTGAAATGCAGGGGGATTCTTTACAACTCAGCTACTGGAGAAGCCCCTGTTGTATACAATGCTGCTGTTGCTGCTGCTGCTAAGTCGCTTCAGTCGTGTCTGACTCTGTGCGACCCACCAGGTTCCTCCATCCATGGGATTTTCCAGGCAAAAGTACTGGAGTGGGGTGCCATTGCCTTCTCCAGTAATATACTATGAACTATATTAAATGCAATCTCCAAGTTCCTTTGATGACTCAAAGGGCACTTGAGTCCTGTAAAGCCTAAGGGTCTCCATGAACAGGGCTCCCCTGGCTGGGCCCCTCCATGCACAAGTCTCGGAGGATGCAGGTGACACAGCATGACTGCATGTGCTTGGCAGTGCCTGGACCACCATGCCAGCCCAAAAAGTCACCAGGTTTTGTGCCCGATTTCTAATGAACTAAAATCAGTAAGAGGTGACAAACCAAATTTGAAGGGATGTCCATGGGTATAACACTTGCAGTGATTCCATGACATTCCACTACTCTAATTTTAGCTTCAAGAATACCCCTCTGAGACTGCAGGCCTGATTTGGAGACCTGCATTTAGAGACCATCATATTCTCTGTTTTGCTTTGATGATGGACGTCCAGCTGGAATTCCTGGGCCTCAGGCACTGGAATTCTATCGATTCTGTGGTAAAAACAAAGGAAAAAACAATAAAAAAAGGAACTCACAAATTTCAGGATTCCTCCTTTGTTCACAGAATTGGGTCTAAACTTGGCAAATGATGCTCAAAACTCCCTTCTGTTGATCTGTCTGTCTGAAAGTCTCATCGCATTTTCTGTTGCACGTGGTCAACCTGATCTGGCCTGTGAGCTCACACCAACCTCGCCTCTCTGCCAAGTTTTCATACAGGCCGCTTCCTACCTCTGATCCGGCTCTTGTTCAGAAGCCCTGCTGCTCTCTGAGCCACAGATCCCATTGCCCACCTGAAACCTGGCTTTTCCAAAGATGCTCCAAACCTGCCCTTCCTTGTCTCCCTGGTCTTAGTGAAAAAATCTGTCCCAGGGTCTCTGCCAGGCTCTGTGTAATTCATTGCCCCAGATACTTTTCTGCAACACCAGCCAGGCCACTTGACTCTCTTGCTGGAAGCCTACCCAAGGTCCCAAAGCTCAGACTTCTTAGCGGCCATCGGAGGAGGCAATAGATTTCCAGCCCCACCCTCTAGAATCCTGAGAGCTTGTTGGTGGTGGTGGTGTCTAGTCCCTAAGTTGTGTTCTTCCACAGAGGCCTTAATGGAGCTCAGTCACACTGATCACCCGTATGGTCTCAACACCACACCTGCCTCTCACGGCCTTGTCCTTGGAACTGCTCCCGCTGTGGGAACGATGGGCAGAACATACATCCCAGCACAGAGGAGCGGATGTGGCACCTCCAATCACCTGGATCCAGTTTGAGTGTCAATAAGAGGTCACGTCCTCTTGGTGAACTCCTTCAATAGGACCAGCAGGGCAGCCAGCCCGCTGAGGTGAGTGTAACTGCTGGGCCCGTGGGAAGGGGTTGGCAGTTAATGCTCTGAGATCATTGCTGCTGCTGCTGTCTGTGTTGATGTGTGTGCCTGTGGGTGGATAAGAGGACCTTTCCAGGATATCCACTCCTGCAGTGTGACCCCAGGTCCCTTCAATAAACCCTCCTGAAGACTTGCAAAAGCTCTTTTGTATATTATTAGGGAATGATACCTAACACTGAGTACTCCAGTTTGGTGTGGTTGGCCACTATACTAGAGTTCATTTCTGGTAAGCATGCCCCTTACAGAATGCTTGTCAAATTAGGTTAGTCTGGTTTGGATATTCTAGTTCTTAGAAGCACAACAGTCAATCCCGAACAGAAAGGCAACTCCTTTTGTGACTTGGGCCTTGGAAACCTTCCTTTCCATTCCCTCTTGATGCTGCTGTGGTGTGGGGCTCCTGCTTCTCTCTGCTCAGTATGATCTATTAGGCTCTCTTGTTGATCTTGTTCAGTCGCTAAGTCACATCTGACTCTTTTTGTGACCCCATGGACTGCAGAACACCAGGCTTCCCCAGAAGTATCTCCCGGAGTTTGCTCAAATTCACATTCATTCAATCGGTAATCCTATCTATCCATCTCATTTAACCATCTCATTCTCTGCCACCCTTTTCTCCTTTTGTCTTCAATCTTTCTCAGCCTCAGGTCTTTTTCAATAAGTTGGCTCTTCACATTAGGTGGTCAATGTATTGGAGCTTCACAAAATTAACAGAGCTTAACAAAAGTATTAGCACACAAACATCTATCTGCCAGACCAATACAACACAACATGGGTACACAGCTCCTTCATGTAAGGACCTAGGAGTCTAATACGAAACATTTTAGGGGAAGAAAATATGGAGGCATTTCCCTCTTGTCCTAAGGCTTTAGCTTGAGGTTGCCTATGTGGCCTCCTAGAGTAGGAATTAATTATTCATTGCTTTTTTCTCCTATTACAAGCTTTCTAGCTACTTTTGGAAGAGAAAGGTGAGTGACCTCTTTTAAGAGTTCTTGTGTGTATTTTGGCTTTCTTTGCCTGACTGGTTATTTTCTAAACTGTCACTTAGATTCAGTGGCTACAACTGTTTTCTTTGTCTCGTTCTCTTTTTTTTTTCCCTCTGACATATCCCCAGTCTCCTTGCTTTCCTTGGATCTATAATTTCAAATTGTCTACCTCATTAGTGTGAATCACTCTGTTCCCCATACATGGTGATGCAAAATTCAGAAGAGAATCTTAAACCATAAGGTTACTCACAGGAGTTTTAAATGTGACATGTTGTAGAGATGAGGGGACAAGGTTTATTTTAAGCATCATTAGTATTCTTTCGATGCAGTCTTAGCACTGAATACATTATTTACACATCGAAAAGTTAATCAGACAGAAACACCCAGTAGCACCCAGTTATGTGGCTAGGCCAGCATCTGTTCCTGTGACATTATTTGCTAGTAATCATTAGAGGTCAGAGGTGGAAAAGACAGACGACAGCACTTACTCCAGCTGTGCAGCATTTTGAGAGAGAAGGAAAGCTTTCACAGAGCTGTGAAGAGGGAGATTTATCAATAAGTGGAGGTAAGCGTTGCAACCCACACGTAGCAACTGAAGTTGAGCTTTTATGTGTCTTGGCTGTCAACAGCTTTTACTACTTCAGCATATCCTAATGACAGTAACTAAATTCCAGGGAGAAGAGAATGTGTAGGATCTTGCAGACATGTTTCTAGAAGCACATCACCCTGGTTTGGAAAATGGGGATATCAGGTTTCTCAATTCCTCCCTCCAGTTGCAGAGTCTAGGACAACCCTTGGGCTGTCTCAGTCCTCTGCTAAGCAAAGGCCAAATGACACAATAAGACATCCTTTATCTTTCAAAAGCTCCTGCACCAATGCTAAGAGAGGGCACAACACTCAGGGGAAAATTGTTGTTGTTTAGTCGTTAAGTTGTATCTGACTCTTTTGTGACCTCATGCCCACTGGGATACTCTGTCCATGGTATTCTCCAGGCAAGAATACTGTAGTGGGTTGCCATTGCCTTCTTCAGGGGATCATCCCCACCCAGGGATCAAACCTGTGTCTTTTGCATTGGCAGGTGGATTCTTTACCACTGAGCCACCAGGGAAGCCCCAGGAAAAGACTGTTTTTTATTTTATGGTAAAAACACCAGAACTGTTTCCGTATTGCTTTTTTATGCCTCCCTGGTTACTGTATTGGGTTGTCGTGAATCTACTCACAGACAAGCCAGAAACATGAGCCTCTGCGTTGCTGGCAGGTCAAAAACCAAACTTCCTTCCACTAGTGGATCAGTCAAGGCGATCTGCTGCAGATACACATAAGGAACCGTGACCTCCCCCTGTAAGTCCACAACTTCGCTTGTGTTGATCTCCTGACAGACATGATTAGCTCCTCTTCCCTACCCTATCCTGCCTTTACTGCCGAGTTCCTTCGCTCAGTTGTGACTCTTTGTGACCCCATGGACTGTGGCAAGCCAGGCTTCCCTGTCCATCACCAGCTCCAAGTGCTACTCAAATTCATGTCCAGCACATTGGTGATGCCATCCAACCATCTCATCCTGTCGTCCCCTTCTCCTCCTGCCTTCAATCTTTCCCAGTATCAGGGTCTTTTCCAATAAGTCAGTTCTTCACATCAGGTGGCCAAAGCATTGGCGATTCAGCTTCAGCATCAGTCCTTCCAGTGACTATTCCTTTGCTGCCCTCCTGCTTGCAATTCAGGGCAGACACCCTCTATTCCAAAAAGCTCCCAGAAACCTGACTCCTCCACTTGTCCCTAATTTTGGACACAACGACTGAAATAAGGACTCTTAGCCCTGAGTGATTATTTCGGTCACAGCAGTGATCACAATTGTCACTGGCCCTTCCTTAGACTGTGAGCTTCCTGTGGGTGGACGCCATACCCACAGAGCTGAGCAAGGGGTTGGGTACATAGTAGGTGCTCAATAAACCTCTGAGTAGATTAGGCTTACACACCCTTTTTAGGTATAACATACACACAGGAAAGTGCATACATTTGCAAATGTACATCAGTGAATTTCTTCGAATGTGTACACTGAGGTATAAACATAGATAATAACCCCCAGATGAACACTCTAGAACATTCTCCAGTGGCTCCCTGGAAACAACAGGCTTTACTAGCTCTGAGAATGAGCCCCATCCATCCTATGTGAAAGAAGTTGGTTGACCGTAGTAAACTCCAAGAGGATACAAGGTGCTCTGATTCATCAAGGTAGAATAATGCTCTGCAAAGGGAAGGAACATTTTATTCTAGAGGAAAGTGACAATGGGGATGAAGGAAGAGAACGTTTAAAAAATGCAAATAGGGAAAAGTGAACATAAATGTTTACCTTTCATCCCAGCCCCCACAACCCGCAATCACCCAGAAGCACCAGGGCCAGTGAGGCCAGGTCTGAGAGATCTCAGATCTCCCGGTCACCCCGTCACAGCACCTGACCCCTGTCCTGATGCCTGCTGTGACCACAGAGACTCTGGCCAAACCTGTGTAACACACCCAAGCGGTCCTGCGTCTCAGCTCCCTGCTCACCTGTGCCCTCCATAGACCAGCGTGCATTTTGGAGCCAGATGACTTTGTCACAAGTCGGAGAGAGGAAGCCCCCTGCCACAACGCGGTGGCCTGGCGGTTCCTGGTTTGTAAAACCAGAGGGCCACGTGCTTCCGAATGGACCCAAAATGTTTCTCCCCCCAACCCCCTCCTCCAGGGCCCTTTCCTTTCTCAATCCAGCCTTTAAATCATCACGTTGTTCTTAAGAGTCCTGAAGATTTCGGCTATGGGGGTGCAATCTGCCCCTGCAAGGGCACTCGGTGGGGATGGGGGACTGGGATCTAGGGGCTGAAACACGCTGCCAGGCTCAGGGGCGCCCCATTATGCCCTCTAAGGCTGCAGGATGGGCGATCGGAGGCCCTGGCCGGAGAAAGTGAGGAAGGCTAATTGCTTCCGCCGGTGGCCCGGAGACTCCCTTTTAGATAAGCCGGCGGACGGAGGCTGGGAAGCGAAAAGGGGATCACGTTCCGGCGGCCCCGCTTGAGGGCCCCCGCTTCCCCCGGGACGCCGCCCGGCCCCGCCCAGCCCCGCGCCAACCCGGCCGCACCCACTTCCCCCGGGAGGCGCCCCTCCGCGGCCGACGCTGACGTCACAAGGCACCCAGCCGCCGGCGCCCCGCGGTGCGCGCCCCGCGCGGGGACCCGCCGCCCTCTCGGCGCGACACCGAGGCGCGCGCGCGCCCGAGCCCGTCCCCGCCCGCGCCGCCGAAGATGGCGAGCCCGGCGACCCCGGAGCCCGCCGAGCAGGGATCCCCGGCTCCCGCCGCCGCCCCGCAGGCGCCGCAGCCGCCGCCCCAGGCTCCCCACGAGGAGCCGGAGGGGGCCGCGCCCCCAGAGGAAGGCGCGGCGGCGGGCGCGGGCCGGCAGGTAGAGGAGGCCGCGGGCGGGGCGGCCGCCGCGGTGACCTGGCTGCTCGGGGAGCCGGCGCTGTGGCTGGGCGGCCGCGCCGACGAGCTCCTGAGCTGGAAGAGGCCGCTGCACAGCCTGCTC
>SJYC01073802.1:0-31131 GCA_006408675.1 Madoqua kirkii
GGGCGGCGCCCGGGAGCGGACGGAGGGCGCGCCCGGGGTCCCGATATGGGGGGCTGGGGGGCGGTGCACGGCGGTCCCTGCGGAGGAAGGTGTCCGCCCTGGCCCACTTTCGCGTCCACCCTTCCCCGCACAGGTCGACACACACTCCCAACTTTCCTCCAGACGCACCTGCCCCTGTAAGCAGCTGTCATCGTCCGTGGGGGCAGCCCAGCCTCGCGGGCGAGACGATGGGCTGACCCCGCATGCACCTGGACCGGCAGGTGTGCCCCCGAGCGCACTGGACCTTTGGCTTTCTGAAACTCGCAGGTCGTTACCTGCTCGCCCAAAGCCCGCCGGACCACATGCACTTGAACCTGTGTCCGTTCTTGCCCCCAGAGAGGGCATATCTGGACCAGCTTGGGCACACGCTCAAGACTGGGCCATTGCCGTCAGCCAGCTGAGATCACTTGTGATTTCTTTTTCCATCCCACCCGGAGGCTTGGGTGTACTGTCTCTACTCCCCGAGAAGAAAACAGGAGGCAGACAGGTGGATTGTGGACATCACCCCGCCCCCCAGGTGTGCATAGTGTAAAAAACAGTCATTTTTAGCTAAAGAATAGAGACTACCCAAGAATGTTCTCTGAAAAGCCCCTGATCAACAGGTTTGTCTCTTCCAAAAGCGCCCTTCGCCCTAAAGACGGGGAAACGTCTGTCTCCTTCACGGAAGCCCCTGCCTGGTCATCTATTACCAGTCTAAAGGGGTGGAGAAAAAGCTTCTTTGTTTGCACCTGTGTTCTCATAACAAGCATGAGCGACACTGTGCAGAATAAGCAGAGCTTCAGTGACCCATACCTTGTCACAGGACATTGATTTCTTAACCTTAATAAAGTTAGGAAATAAATAAACGAACAAAGCATACACAACCTGCCACTTCCTCAATCAGCTCGTTTAACCATAATGTTTTTCTGCAGATCTGTGCCAGACTGATCTTGTCTTGAACAAACTGTTTCTTCATAGAGCCCCCGAGTGTGAATTAACCGTACTTTGGGTCTCTTAGCTATCATTGTTTCTAGAGCTTATTTTGTATTTCTCTAACCTGTTGTGAAGTTTTAGTGAGCACTCAAAATCAGGAAGATAGATGTATGATGCTAAATTGGGCAACAGTAGTCATAGGGTTGTGTCTCTCTCATTTTACCAATGAGGAACATGTTTTTTAAATTCTTAATTTTAAACTTTATTAAAAAAAATATAGCCTCAGAGTTCACAAGTTTAAGGTACAAAAAGTTAAACAGTCTGTAAATGTCTTTCCCATGCCTCTTTTTGGCTACCCACTTTCCTACCAGAAGCAACCAGTGTTACCAGTTTCCTGTGTATCTTTCCAGATAGTGCATATTTCAACAAACACAGAATATTCTCTGCAAATTGTGGACTACTATCTGGGCTATTTTTCTTCTTAGCGCACTTTGCCTACCACTTGCTTGTGATCAGCTGAATCCCACTGTATGGATGTCACAGGCTAACCTGTCTCCTACTGACAGAGTAAGATTCTTTCCAAACTTTTGCTATGACAGCATTATAGTTAAGGGTCTGAACATGCATTATTTTGCATGTAAGCAAGTATTGCTGTAGGAGAAAGTCCCCGAAGTGGAATTGTTGGGTCAGAGGGGATTCACCCTTGTAGTTTTGACGGCTGTCATCGTGTTATTATACTTCCTTGGAGTGTTACCAATTTATGTTCCTACCAACAATGCATGTGACTGCCTATTTCTTTATCAAACATTTTGATTCGTAAATCTGATAGGTAAAAAATATCCAGTATGGTTTTATGGCTTTGCCTTTCCCTGAGCTTGAGCATCAGAGAAGGCAATGGCACCCCACTCCAGTACTCTTGCTTGGAATCCCACGGGCAGAGGAGCTTGGTGGGCTGCAGTCCATGGGGTCCTAAGAGTCGGACACAACTGTGCAACTTCACTTTCACTTTTCACTTTCATGCATCGGAGAAGGAAATGGCAACCCACTCCAGTGTTCTTGCCTGGAGAATCCCAGGGACAGGGGAGCCTGGTGGGTTGCCATCTATGGGATCACACAGAGTGGGACACAACTGAAGTCACTTAGCAGCAGCAGAGCTTGAGTATTTTTTATTATGTTCAGGAACCATTATAATTATCTTTTCTATGCATTATCTGTTTACAGAAAACTTTTATCTGTATTTTTAATTGAGTCACTAGGCTTTTCCTACTGAGTTGTTAGAACTCTTTTTATATTAAGAACTTTAGCCTAATTTCTGTAACATGAGTTGCAAACATTTTTTTCTGTGATGTATTTTTAATGTCTATTGAAAATAATGATTTTTACATTAAATAATTGAAAGGCATAGTTAGTTTTATCTGAGAATGATGTTTTCCATCCATATATTTTTTAATAGGTATGATAGCAAGGCAAACAATGGCCATAGGTTTTCTCTTTATCTGTTTTATTTCTCCTTTTTGGAGAATTTACAATCCTATGTGTATATTTTCATGGACAGAAAAATAACTGTCCTGCTTTTTAAATTTGAAGTACTTGTTAATTGGAATTTCTGACCCATTTATTTTTATTTTATTTTATTTTTTTTCCGGAACTGATCCGATTTCTTTACTTTGGGGTTTGCTTATATACCCTTTGTTACATATAGGGATGAATACAGAGTCACGCGGGGGTCAGCAGTCCTGACCTTATCAAAATCAGGCGCTTTACATAAAAAGTTTTAGGGGTTTTACATCATCTTCAAGCCATTTCTGCCTGCTGACATTTACAACTCTTTCTTTCTGATAACCAAAAAACTTATTTTTTCCAAGGGTGTTTTTCCTTAAACCAAGCACCACCCTCCAAATAAAGTGCATTCCTATAGGGTGAGGGTGTAGTGAGTTACAGTCAAGAAAGGAATTTATTTAACCCAAGGTTAACATGATTAATCTTAAAGGTTAATACTTATTTCTCCTATATGCTTAAAGGTTAAGAATTATTTCTCCTACAGGTTAATACTTATTTCTCCTATATACTTAAAGGTTGTAGCTTTCCCCATTGTTGCTCCTAGATTGAAATATTCTTTCAAGGACTTTGTTTTCTCTAGATAGTGTACCTCTTATCAAGCTATCTTAAATTATGTGGTACTGACATTCTGTGTCCCAAGAACTCTAAAACTCTGTATGTTTATGCTCATAATGTTTGTATTTATAATAGTGAAAATTGAGTAAAACTTAAATGACAAAACATAAGAGTGGTTTCATAAACTGAAGTACTATGTCTAAAGAGTAGTTCATGTAGTTAGCAAAGTATAACTAAGTATACGGCATAACATAAAGCTCTGTTTTTTTTTTAAATAAAAAATCAGTATTAGAGGCATGAAGAAACCAAATTTATATGAAGCAGTCATGATGATTTCACTTTCACTGATGTTATTTTTGTGAAAATTAACTTTTTAAATACATATATTTGACTGTTTAGTACCTGGTACCAGCAGTAGCTATCAGGATTTTGAGTTTGAGTTCAGAAGCTCTAACATTTATTATCTGCCCATTTTTTTTTTTGCAAGATTTTAGTGCTGTTTATTGGAAAGACAAAGCTGAGACGGGCATGACGGTATGGGTATAACTCAAGGCTGAATGGCATGAGTGTGGCTGAAGAGTCAGAGAAGGGATCATTCATTCTGATACAGCTTTTTGCTGGGCAGGTGGCATCCTGGATAGATGAGACTGTGGGGTCTTCTTAAGGAGACCATGCTTGAGTCAGATTCTGATGGACAGGAACGATTTGGGTAGATCTAGTGCATGGTGGATAACCCTCCAGGCCTAAGGAATTGTGCTTAATGTTTCCACCAATATGTTCAGCTGATGCAGTGCCATGTGAGGTAGTGGAGAAAAGTAAGGGAGGTGAGACTGGCTAGGTGTTTTGGAGACCCATCTGGGGGCAGTGGTTGCCTCGAGGATCTGTTTTTTCCATAGGCAATGGAGACCCCAAAATGCCTTGTGTAAGTGCCCAGGAATATTTTAGTGGGCAGGTAAATTGTGATTTATTCATTTATTCTTACCATAAAATTCTTTCCATAAAGCAATAAAAATAAACTAGAGCTATAGGCAACAAGGTAGATAAATTTTACAAATGCAATTTGGGGAAGAAAAGCACCTTTAATAACATGTACAGAATGATTCAATTTTTTGAAAGTTTTAAGATGTCCAAAGCTGACAGTATCGATTAGGGATATATAGATAAAAGACATTCTTATCTGTAAAATCAAGAGTAGAGGGAGAAGGTTTGATCACAGAAGGCACATGAAAGGTTCTGGAGTGCAGGCAGTGTTCTGTTTTTTGACTTTGGTGGTGGTAGTTACCTGATGTCCAAGTTATAATTATTTTAAAACTGTGGTTGTGTGTGCACATTCTTATCTTCGTTGTATTTTTGAAAAATACTAAACCCCTAAATAATGATTTAAACAATCGTTATTTACTCAGAGCTCAGAGGAGTTTAGTACAATGCAGACCATATAGTTCCTGTCTCAAGAAGCAGGGTTTCCACAACCTGAAATAGATTGGGCAACAGTCCAGTAGTCATAGGGTTGGGTCTCTTACTTTACCAATGAGGGATATGTTTATAAATTCTTTTTCTTATCTTAAATTTTATGGATTTAAAAATGGCTAATACTGCCTCATAGTTCTAAAAGTATGAAATTAGATGTCTTTCCCACGCCTGTCCTTGACTGCCTATTTCCTCCCAGAGGCAACCAGAGACACCAGTTTTAAGTACACCATCAAATAGAATGAACCCAGTGAAACAGAAAATGCCCCATTTGCTTTTGTTTTAAAAGAAATAACTTCTTGCAGTATACTGTCAATAAAAACACACACATTCTAAGGGAACAGCCAAGTGTAAACACCTGTGGAATCAAAATGGCAATCAAGATCTAGAACATTTCATCTCTCTTAAAGGTTACTCTGAGTTCCGTTCCCATCCACACCCACCTCAGGGATTGATCTGCTTTCTCTCACTGTAGATTAGATTTGTCTTCCCTAAAGTTTCTTGTAAATGATACCTTATAATATGATGTCTTTTGTGCCTGGCTTTGCTTACCCAGCGTAAAGCTTTGAGATTCATCCCTATTGTGTTTATCAATGGCTTATTTCTCATTTTTGCTGACTAGTCTGCGTCTTCGGAGAAGGCAATGGCACCCCACTCCAGTACTTGCCTGGAAAATCCCATGGACGGAGGAGCCTGGTAGGCTGCAGTCCATGGGGTCGCTAAGAGTCAGACACGACTGAGCGACTTCACTTTCACTTTTCACTTTGAGGCATCAGAGAAGGAAGTGGCAAACCCACTCCAGTGTTCTTGCCTGGAGAATCTCAGGGACAGGGGAGCCTGGTGGGCTGCCGTCTATGGGGTCACACAGAGTCGGTCATGACTGAAGCGACTTAGCAGCAGCAGCAGCAGCAGCAGCAGTCTGCCTCTTCCGGGACTTTCTGGAGGGCTCAGTGGTAAAGAATCCACCAGCCAATGTAGGAGACGCAGGAGTCTTGGGTTTGCTCTCTGGGTTGGAAAGAGCGCCTGGAGGAGGAAAGGGCAACCCATTCCAGTATTCCTGCCTGAAAAATCCCATGGACAGAGGAGCCTGGCGGGCTCCAGTCCAGGGGGTCGCACAGAGTCGGACAGGACTGAATGAGCGTAGCACAGCACGGCTGCTTTGGGGATATACCACAATTTGCTTATCCATTTGCCAGCTGATGTTCTTTTGGATTATTTGCATGGTTGGCTGTTATGAGTGAAGCTACTGGAAAAATTCAGGTGCAAATCTTTGCATGAAATGTCTGGTTTTGGTGAAAGGAGTGATAAGTATCATTGTGCTTTGTGTGGCCATATGGTGATTGCCTTGGATAGCAAGGGCTGGAGGAGAAGGTCCCTCTTGTGCTCCATGATGGTCATGATACTGAAATTGAGTCCTTCACGATGCTCCCTAGAAAGCTGCTCTGATGTGGTTTAGTCTTGAACCTGCAGTTGGAGACCATGCGTGCAGAGAAGCCTATGCTGGGCCTTTCTCCTCAGAGCGTCTGTCACGCTCACATGATAACAATACCCTCCACTTAAAAACTTAGTTCACCTGCAAGAAAGTGATTAGCCCGAGGTGATGACGCAAGTGTGTGCCTGGCAGGAGACCTTGAGTCCTCTGACTTTTGCCATTTCTCAGACTGGGCACCGTGCAGTCTGGAATGCCCAGGACCCAGTGGGAGTCCTTGGAGGCCTGTCCTCTAGAGTTGGTTTGGAAGGTTGCAGAATCCACCTCTCACTTGATGTCAAGAGCCCCCTCTATGCCATTACTGATGGGCTGGGCCAGCTGATGTCAGAGTAGTGCCCCTCAAAGAGCCAGTAGCCACCAGCATCAGCATGGCCATCTCTGGGGTGCTTGTAGAGATGCAGATCATGGGCTCCACCCCATACCTTGATCCAGAATCCCTGGAAGGGGGGGCCAGAACATCTGAGTTTTCTCCAGCTCCCCAGGTGACTCAGGTTTAGGAATCACTGCATTTGAGCACTCTCTGGGATCATGAACTCTTCTCCACAAGGCAGCACTTCCACTGTCGGACAACTCTGGACTAGCAACTATTTTTCTAATACTGAGTTAAACTCACCTCTTTGTTACCTCTGCAGCTGCCCAAGATCCGGGCTCCCTCCCCACGACAGTCCTTTATCTGTTGCAAGATTTGTTCTGGTCTCCATTTGCGCTGAGTCTCTTTTCCCCAGGTGAGAAATCCTGGGCTCCTTCAACTCACTAGGCTTTTCTGAACATGCTTCAGTTTATCCACTGCTGCTGCTGCTGCTAAGTCACTTCAGTCATGTCCGACTCTGAGTGACCCCATAGATGGCAGCCCACTGGGCTTCCCCATCCCTGGGATTCTCCATGGACTGCAGCCTACTAGGCTCCTCCGTCCATGGGATTTTCCAGGCAAGAGTACTGGGGTGGGGTGCCATTGCCCTCCCCGTCAGTTTATCCACATTCCTCCTCTAATGCAGCATTCTGAGATGATCTGAGCAGTGTGGATTTCCCCTCATCCTCCTGGACAGCATCCTTCAGTTCACATGGCCTGAAATACAAATTCTTTGTTCTATTTGATAGTAACTTCTTTGACAGCTGCTACTATTAATGATTGCGACTCTGCTCAAACTATGCCTGTATATATAACTGCAGAAGCAGGTAGAGTTTGTCAAACTACAAATATTAAAATGATTAAAGATGCTCACAGTTAGCACCTCATTAAGTCTTACAACAACCAGGGAAGCAGATATTGTTCCCTTTTTACACAAGAGGAAACAGACCCATAGAAGTTAATTGAATTATTAAAGATGGCTTTGTACTGTTCCATAGAAAATTTGCAGTGATGGAAATAGTCTATGTTTGTTCTGTCTTGTAGGGTAGCAAATAGCCTGCTGTGGTTATTGAATTTATAGTGTGTGGCTAGTATGACTCAGGAACTGTATTTTAAATTTTCTCGAATTTAAACTTCAATTTAAATAGCCACATGTGGTTAGTGGCTACCATAGTCAATAGCACAATCTAACCTGGCTCATGGGCCTGGGTCATGAAGCTACGTACTTTCTTCTTTTCTTTTTAAAATTCTATAACTCTAAAGAATAATAGAAGACAGATATGAGAACAAACTGGAGGAGGCATGGCAACCCGCTCCAGTATTCTTATCTGGAGAATCCTCATGGACAGAGAAGCCTGGAGGGCTACAGTCCAGGGGGCTGCAAAGAGCTGGACACAACTGAGCGACTAAGCACAGCACAGCATACGTGGGAGCCAAAAATTAGGGCTTATATTTTGCAAGTATTACAGAATTTCACTTAAGGTTTCAGCATAGATGAAAATAATTTTATTGGGAGAGGGTTGTTTCTACATTGAGAGGCATCTTTTTAAGCCTATTAGCAAGTCTGGTTCACATCCCTCACCTTCTCTCAGCTCCATCTGGGCATGAGGAGCCATGGAAGAGTGTCTGCTTCAGGCCTACATGGTGCTGGGCCCAGAGGGTATACCAGAAGTCCCCGGTCTGCACTCAGCTCTGAGAGCTTACTCTCTGCTTTTAGAGATATAGCTGGTTCAGTGAATTGGTTGAAACAATGTATCACACTTCTAAATTGCATGCCACAGGCTCTCTGGGGCTTTACAGTTTAGGAATAGTGAATATCAGAAGGGTTTGGAATAGTTGATAAAAGCTTTGTATGATTTACTGTATATATAGCCTAGCTTCCCTGCTGACTTATAGGTTAAAATCCTCCTGCCAATGCAGGAGACATGGTTTCAAACCCTGAGTTGGGAAGATCCCCTAGAGAAGGAAATGGCAACCCATTAAAGTATTCTTCCCTGGGGAATCCTCTGGACAGAGGAGACTGGCGAGGTAAAGTCCATGGGGTCGCAAAAGATTCAGACAAGGCTTGGTGACTAAACAACTACAACAAAATAGGCCTAGAAGAGAAGGTGTAACTGTAAAAGTAAGGTTAACAGTGTGGGTTTTCTGTGTGGGACAGACCCAGGAATAAATGGGGGACAAGTGCTGGCTGTTGTCAGTCTAGGGAGACCCACCTGCCTCAGTATGACAATATATATATCTGAGAAATTCTTATTCTCAGATACCTGAAACCATCGTGGGATCTGAAATGCTATAGATATACTCACAAAGGTTTAGTGAACTGGGCTGGACTAGAGGATATTTTGGAGAAGGAAATGGCAACTCACTCCAGTATCCTTGTCTGGAAAATCTCATGGACGGAGGAGCATGGTAGGCTATAGTCCATGGGGTTGGGAAGAGTTGAGCACGACTGAGCAACTTCACTTTCACTTTTCACTTTCATGCATTGGAAAAGGAAATGGCAACCCACTCCAGTGTTCTTGCCTGGAGAATCCCAGGGATGAGAGAGCCTGGTGGGCTGCTGTCTGTGGGGTCGCACAGAGTCGGACACGACTGAAGTGACTTAGCAGTAGCAGCAGCAGAAGATATTCCCCTATACCATGCTTGTATATGTGTAACTATATAGGCAGGTATAGTCTGTCAAACTACAACTATTAAAATGATTAAAGATGCCCATGGTTAGCCTGGATAGGGAGAGGATGGTTTAAGGAAGGTCTTGCAAAATAGAGAATCTTCAGGTCATTGAAAATAGTGGACAATTTTTATTGAATTTCAGCAAACATTTCTTGAGTGGTGGCCACACGTGCTTATTATTAGACTCGGGTTACCTTTCACGAGTTTCTCTGTAAGGCTGTTCTCTAGATCTTGGTCTTTGAAGACCAGGAGCTGCTGGTGGGAGGTCCTAAGAAAGAGGGCTGTTTTTAACCAGATTAATGTTTATGCTAGAAACCCATCAGGTTTTCTTCTCTAGTGTAATAACCACAAAGCTCATCTTTAGTGATTTCTCACAGTTTTATGGTTATGCTTATTTGGGTAATAACTTTGTCTCAGCAGCTTCTTGCTACTTTTTCTCTTCTTGTCCTGCTGTGCGTGAATGTTTTTAAGCTGCCTGATTGATCCAAATGAGTCCAGATAAATGTGTTGTATCATTATCCCTAGCTGCTGGGAATATAGTGATGACTGAAACACATTCTGAACCCTGGTGAGAAGCACAGATTAGTAAGCAAGTAATTCTAAGGTTATGCTGTGAGCACTAAATTATCACACATGGGCCAAGAGGAGCCAATAGGATTTCCTTAGGCAGCAGATGAGGGTATGGAGACTGGGGAGAAGACAGGATGATCAGTATATAAAAGTGGAAGAGAACTAACATGTATTGAGTAGTTATTATTTGCTGCGTGCTCAGTTAATTCAGGGACGCTTGAACAATGTATACATACTGCTTATAAATGCTTATATTCATTTATACATACTGTGCTCAGTCGCTCAGTCGTGTCCAACTCTGTGACCCCATGGACTGTGGCCCACCAGGCTAGTCTGTCCATGGGGATTCTCCAGGTAAAGATACTGGAGTGGGTTGCCATGCCCTCCTCCAGGGGATCTTCCCAACCCAGGGATCGAACCCAGGTCTCCCACATTGCAGGCGGATTCTTTACCATCTGAGCTACAGTTGAAGTCTAGTAGGGGAAGCCGGATGTTGGAGCTGGGCAAAAATTAAAGCAGGGACAAAGGACAGGTAGGGACAAGGAGATGCTGCCTTCCTGGAGGATGGTCAGTGCTGGCCTCTCGGAGGAACGACCATGAGCTGATGTCCAAAGAGCAAGTTAGGGAAGGATCCACGCAGCTACCTCTGTGGTGGAATGCTCCTGACACAGGAACGGGGTGTGCAGAGGCCCTGGGGTGAGTGAGCTTGGGGTGTTTGCAGAACAGCGTGGAGTCCAGTGTGACTGGAGTTGGGTGAGCAAGGGAGAGACACTGTTCATTCTATCTCAGAGCTTCATGCAGCGGGTGGACCAGATTCTGCTTGCTGGCTTTCCATCGCCCCTCCTTGGATGAATTAGGAGAGGGAAAACCCGGAGCCAGAGGTGGGGCAGGGCCCCTTTGGAGGATCATGTGGTAGTGAGGAGAGGCAGGTAGTGAGGAGGAGACTCTGGAGGTAACATCGAGGGGGCTGAGTGATTTCTTAGGTGGGAGGAGGCAGGGGGAGGGACTCAGCCTAAGTGAGGAGTAGCTGGTATTAACTGTTCTGAGGGTCTCTGGGGTTCAGCAGTTTGGGGTCATGGGGAAGGAGGGTGTTTTCCTGATTGGGCGGGGGGTGTGCTGTGCCCATGGGCCATCCACTGAAGTTATCCAAGTCAGTCCCCATGAGGTTGATATATGGGTGATGCCTAGGGACAGGTTGGATTGAAGGACAGATTTGGGTGTGTTGGGATGCAGGTTTGGGGTGGTGACATTTCCCTGTTGGGTCAAACAGGAAGAGAGTCCAGGAGGGTGGAGAAAACTGACAGCAGGAAGGTAGTTTCGAAGGAGCATCTTTGGCAGGGGGGGGGTCAAAGCATGGTGTCCCCGAGGGGCCAGGTCAGCTCGCAGCCGGGTCTCTAGGATTCCAACCAACAAGTGCCCTTCCCCGGCAGCATGAGAGCCTGGCTTTCCTCATCACCCCAGACAGGGGTGATGAGGAAGGGGTGACTCTCCCTTCCTCCCAGTGCCTCCCTGCCTCCTCCAGCCCCAGCATCACGGCTCAGTCTCTGTGGAGACTCCCTGCCCTGGTCCACCTGGTCCCCTCTTTGTCTAGGTCCTCTGATAAGCTCCAGCCTTGGCCAGCATTGAGTCCAGGCAGCACGGGAAATCCGTTCTCTTCCTAGCGCCTGCCCTTCAGGCCCATCAAAATCTCTGATTTTGAATGTCAGCGGCGAGAGTTTAGCTGTTTCCGTGTCCACTCCTTCCTTCCGTGGAGTTCTCACCACCTCCCCATGCCGTTCTCCACCCCCGGCTGCTCCCCAGATGCTCAGTGGGTCCTGTGAAGGGCGTGGGCCCTTGTGAGGTTGGAGGAAGGGAGAAGGAAGGGTGGAGATAGGAGGGACAGGGACAGCAGGGGCTCTGGGGGAGCCCACGGGGGTCGGACTTATATAGGACACCTCCTCCTCTGACTCCTGAGGACCAGGGAGAAAGCTGGGCGCACCTGGTGGGCAGGTGGCTGGGGTCCCCTTCCAGTGGTGGCTGATTTCTCTTTGAATGAATAGGATGAGCTCCTGAGGTTGAGGAGGCTCAGGGAGGAGACTGACTGTTTATTTCATGGGGAAGGATAACAGGAAGCCAGAAACTATTGGGTGCGGCTTGTGGGGGAAACTCAGTTACATTTTCTTGGCTTTATGTGTGTTTGTTGGGCTGTTTCTTCAGTGAATGCATTTTTCTCAGGGTCACGTATTTTCACCTTTGTCCTCATAGACAAATGATTTTTCAAGGCGCAGGTTTCATAGAACAGCACCAAATTTAGTGTTGTGGTCATCTCTGTGCTCTATGAGCTTTACAGGAAATATTTTAGGGGAAGTTTCCCATTTGCTGAAGAAGCAAGATCACCTATGTCTGGAGTTTGCGCATGTCACTACACACATGCCGTCAGAAGTGTACAACGCAGGTATTTTCAAAGATTTTTGTTCTCTGCTGATGTCAGTTCATTCTCCTCTGCTGATTTCAGTTCACTGGGGCAGTAAGTGTTTTTGTCTCGGGCATGAAGGCTGCTGCTGCTGCTAAGTCACTTCAGTCGTGTCCGACTCTGCAACCCCATAGACAGCAGCCCACCAGGTTCCCCTGTCCCTGGGATTCTCCAGGCAAGAACACTGGAGTGGGTTGCCATTTCCTTCTCCAATACATGAAAGTGGAAAGTGAAAGTGAAGTCGCTCAGTCGCAACCCCATGGACTGCAGCCCACCAGGCTCGTCCGTCCATGGGATTTTCCAGGCAAGAGTACTGGAGTGGGGTGCCATTGCCTTCTCCCGGGCATGAAGGCAGCACTCCCGAGAGGGAAACAGGTGGAGCGAGGTGTGACCGCCTCCCACTCCAGGTGGCATCTTCTTCTTCTTGTTTAGTTGCTAAGTCATGTCCAACTGTTTGTGACCCGCGTGGACTGCAGCCCTGCAGGCTCCTCTGCCCATGGGGATTCTCCACGTGAGAATACTGGAGAGGGTTGCCATGCCCTCCGCCAGGGGAACTTCCTAACCTGGGACTCAAAACCCCCTTTCCTAAATCTCCTGGATCGGCAGGTGTATTCTTTACCACTAACACCCTCTGGGAAGCCTGAAGAATGCTATACAGGAAAAGAAATACTCTTTTTCGTCTCTCCTCTCTCTCTTAATTAGATCAATGAATTCCACCAGATTTTTAGTAAAATTAGAGCAGTATCTTGCTCACCTCTTCCCATTCCAAGTCCTGTTTCTCAGGAAAACTATTGTTAATTTTCTGCTTTTAGCTCTGTTTAGGCTTTTCTAGATAATGTGCTTAAAATGCCATTTCTTTTTTTTCCCCTGCATTTATTTTACATTTACATTAGTAAAATTTGGGGGGTATAATTGAGCTTAGTCGCTCAGTCATGTCCAACTCTTTGCGACTGAGTGGACTGTAGCCCGCCAGGCTCCTCTGTCCATGGGATTTCCCAGGCAAGAACACTGGAGTGGGTTTCCAGTTCTTTCTCCAGGGGATCCTCTCCACCCAGCGATCGAACCCATGTCTCTGGCACCCCTTGCACTGGCAGTGGTAAAGAATTCTTTGCCACTGTGCCCACAGGGAAGCCCCATCACCGCACACAGTTACAGAATTTTTTACAATGCCATTTCTGGATGTAGCAATCCGTTGACCTCCTCCCTCTACTAAAAAGAGGTCACTGTTTTGGGTTCTGTCTCAACATCAGTGTGGTTCATACGCGAGCTAGAGGAGGGTGCCATGTTCGTGGTCCCTTTCTGGTACAACTATTTTGCCCTTGCTCCTAGCATTTTTTTCTGTTAGGTCTTTGTAACTCTCCAGCATTTCTAGAAAACTCCCTCTGATAAAGGTTAAGCCTATCGGGCCCACACTTCAGTTTCTCTGTCTCTTTCCCAGGGAGCCCCCTCTCTTGCAGTCCTCACCCTCCACATTGTCCCCTGGGCCTCCTCTCCCCCAGGACATCTGCATCATCACTTCACCCCCACCTCCAGGGTGAGGCCTCTGCTACTGGCCCGCTGCTGAGAGCAGGGTCGGGACAGTCAGCTGAAATGGGGGAGCCTTCGTTTCTTCTCCTTGAGGTTATTCCTGATGGTTTAAGGTTTCCTTATGTTTGCGCTTTGCCTCCGTCTGTTTTCTCTGTTGCTGCACTCTTTCTTGGTGGACTCTTGGTCCTGAGAAAGCACACCCTCTACCTTGGAGAGAGGACAAAGGAAACAGCACATTTTGAGAACTTGCATGCGGAAACATTATCTCCCCCATCCAGCGGGCTGCTGGTTTGGCTTGGCGTAGAATTCGGAGCTTGGGGTCATCTTCCTTTAAAATTTTGAAGCACCACCCTCTTACTTGCATCCAGGGTTGCTTTTCACAGATGGAGACTGTTCCAGTGCCCCATCTTGGTAGATCGTCTGTAGTTGGCCCACCCAGTGGTTCATCATTTCTGGACTGGGGTAAGGAGTTGGCCTGAGTGCTGTTGCTATAGCTCATGCTTTAGATCTTTGGGGCAAGCTCATTCCTCTTTGCCTGACTTACTTTGGGGACCTAAAGTCTGCTTGTCTTGTGAAGGCTGCATCTGGCCGTTCTCGAGGTGGATGGAGTTGAACACGGGCTTCGGTGTACCTGCCAGGGTTGCTCACGCAGAAATGAGCCTGAGTAACACTTGTTGCCCCACCCCATGCCCACCCTGCTGGTCCCACAAGCTTGGCTGAGTCATGCCCCCAGTGTGTCTGGCCTGGTACCTGACCTGGCTTTGGGGAAACTTACCATCCTAGGATAGGCTAGGCCTAACTGAACTAATATGCAGAGGACATCATGAGAAACGCTGGGCTGGAGGAAGCACAAGCTGGAAGCAAGACTGCCGAGAGAAATATCGATCACCTCAGATATGCAGATGACACCACCCTTATGGCAGAAAGTGAAGAGGAACTAAAAAGCCTCTTGATGAAAGTGAAAGAGGACAGCGAAAAAGTTGGCTTAAAGTTCAACATTCAGAAAACAAAGATCATGGCATCTGGTCCCATCACTTCATGGGAAATAGATGGGAAAACAGTGGAAACATTGTCAGACTTCATTTTTGGGGGCTCCAGAATCACTGCAGATGGTGATTGCAGCCATGAAATTAAAAGACGCTTACTCCTTGGAAGGAAAGTTATGACCAACTTAGCATATTCAAAAGCAGAGACATTACTTTGCTGACTAAGGTCCATCTGGTCAAGGCTATGGTTTTTCCTGTGGTCATGTATGGATGTGAGAGTTGGACTCTGAAGAAAGCTAAGCACTGAAGAATTGATGCTTTTGAACTGTGGTGTTGGAGAAGACTCTTGAGAGTCCCTGGGACTGCAAGGAGATCCAACCAGTCCATTCTAAAGGGGATCAGTCCTGGGTGTTCATTGGAAGGAATGATGCTAAAGCTGAAACTCCAGTACTTTGACCACCTCATGAGAAGAGTTGACTCATTGGAAAAGACTCTGATGCTGGAAGGGATTGGGGGCAGGAGGAGAAGGGGACGACTGAGGATGAGATGGCTGGGTGGCATCACTGAATCGATGGACATGAGTCTGAGTGAACTCTGGGAGTTGGTGATGGACAGGGAGGCCTGGTGTGCTGCGATTCATGGGGTCGCAAAGAGTTGGACACAACTGAGCGACTGAATTGAACTGAACTGAACTAAAAGGCCGGGAGAATTCATATCTTGACCTCGTTAGCACAGCAGTCAAAACAGATAGTTCTATAGCATGACCAACTCAGTGAACATGAATCTGAGCAAATTCTGGACGATGGTAAAGGACAGGGGAACCTGATGTGCTACAGTCCATCGGATCACAAGGAATCAGACACAACTTAGTGACTGAATGATGAAACCACAAAACAAACAGTTTCCTTACTTGTCACAGACCAGGACGCTGAGTCCAGAGTCACCGCTCACTTTCCGGGTCTGGCGTGGAGCCGAATGCTCCGTAGGTGCCCACCTCTGCTTTGTTTGCTCCGTAAAGCCTCACGGGTGCTTCCAGGTGTGTGCTTTGCTGACCTGTGTAGCACTGGATGAAATGGACATCTGGAGTTGCAGGTTGCAGCCCGAGGGTCATCGAGTAAATGTATTAAAATCAGCTAGGACCCTGAGCGCCCCAGTTCTCTGACGGTACGGACCTGCTTTCGGTATTTCAAACCACTGGGGAAGAGGCTTACTTCTACAGTCAAGTTGCAGTTGCTCTGAGCTAGTAAACTGTATTATTTATTTCATTAGTAACTAAAACCTTTCAAAGGCAGGCACATGTGTGATGAAATAAAAGGTAGGCGATCTTTGCTTCAGTTTAATCACTTCATTTTATAGATGAAGAAAATGAGGCTGAGGCCTCACAGAGAGCTGGTGACAATGCAAACCCTCCTCCAGTTATACAAAATATTTTTTAAGTTGATATGTTGTATTTTCAGTTTTATTCAGTTCAGTACATTTTTCTTTTTCTTTTCCCCCCTCCCCTTTGTTTTTTGGCTTTATGACACGTGGGATCAGACCCGCGCCCCCTTCAGTGGAGGCTTCACCACTGGACGGCCAGGGGGGAGTCCACCCCAACCCCTTTTAATAATTGCACACTGCCAAGGGTGGAGGCAGTGAGCGAGGAAACTTAGGAAGGTGGAATCCTAAGGTTCCCAGGGCAGATCGCCCTTCAGATCTTGCAGGCCTGTCTAGAGGCTTTGCTGAGTTGATCCAACCGTGTCTTTGGGGGGTCTTGAGCGTCTGCAGTAGGTATATTGATCGGTCTCCCCAAGACTTGCCAGGCCCCTCCAGAGCTCCTTGCTGTGAACCTCAGGCATTTCCTCCAGATTTCCTCCCTTCTTACCTACTGTCACAGGAGTCGGTTCGCAAAAGTCACTTTCGACAAAAGGGGACTTCCTCCTCTCTCAGCAGTCAAGGCTTGTGTTTGACTGCGTCTACTGGAAACGAGAAGTCTACCGTCCAGGTGATGGAGATCCGCCTTCTTTCAAGTGATGAGATAACTCCATCCTGGGAGACCTGTCTAAGGGAGAATTCGTGTCACTTGAATATGCCTTTATTATTCAAAGGAAATATTTTTATATGTTCTTGAACTACAAATGGATAACATTTGCTCAAATGTCATCTAGACCTGTTAAACTTGGCAACGTACTCAGTAACTTTGTTTCCAAGCCAGCTGAAGGACTTTTTTGTTGGTAATAAAGTCTCTTGAAAAGAGCTCTTGACCTCTTCCCCTCCAGCTTTCCTGTAGCTGCTGCTGTTGCTGCTGCTGCTAAGTCGCTTCAGTCGTGTCTGACTCTGTGCAACCCCACAGACGGTAGCTGCTGCACATAATAAAAAAGAAAAAATTATGCACACACTCAATATTTTTAAAAAGTTCAAAATTTCAGAGGAAATAGCCAAATAAAAAAATGAAGGTTAAAGCTATTCATTTGAGCAGTGAGGTTTAGGGACTGTGGTACACAAGATTGTAGCTGCTACTGATTTGCCCAACCCTGGTCCCCCCAGGGGAATTTCATGGGCAGTCCGGAGGTGGCCTTGTGCTCTCTTCCCTGGGCCTCTGTTGCTCATGAGTTACACAAAATCCAAGTCTGTCTTTGTCAATGGAGGGACTGACTCATAAACTGGAGGAAGGGATGGTAATGAAATTCCTTCTGCAGCTGAGTTCCTGTCATTGAATGGATATGTTTTGGACTATTGACTATAGCTTGGAAACCTTACTTCATCTAAGTCATCCTTTTAGAATGAATATATATTTTCTTGTCATACCTGATGGATTTAACTTCCAAATACCTTTGGGATAAGTTCAAAACAATAGCTTGCATTGTTACATTGTATAGGATATCCAAGAGTTATAGTGAGGCACTTTAACTGGTTTATTTTTATAATTTATGAAAAATATGGTACGTATGTGAAACTTCAAACCTTTTTCTTATAAATTGCATCCAAATATTTAAAGATATTTAACAATGATGTTTCCCTTTTTGCTCAAGTTCTAAGTCTCTTACATTTTAAACTATAATCTAGTGGAAATGGAAAATATGATCTTAGGTTGATTTTTTAATTCACTAGTAGAAGCAGACTCTAGTTTTCATTTATCAAAGTGGAAATTGGTCATTCCATTCAAATTTTCACTTTTAGTAATATCCTGAGTATTTTAGCTCTGATGTTGTCCGTGGAATCTCTGCTGTGTGTGGATCTGCCTGGCGCAGAACGTGGATGTCTTAAGCCTTAACAGCCCCTGGTTCATGCCACGCTTGCCACGTGCTTCTGGCATCCAAAAGCGAGGCTGTTAAGAGAAATACCGTTGTTGGGTATTGTCTTCAGAGCATCCGAGATGCCCTTTGGCTTCTAGTTAGAGCTCCTGGGTGTGTGGAAAGAAGCCCTGGGTCATACTGCTTTCATGTAAGCCTGGCTGCTTAGATAGCGTGCCATCATCTGCCAGGGCACCATCCTCGGGGACCTGACCACTCGCTTCATTGCAGCAGGGCTTTTTGCAGCACTGTGGCAGGTTCAGAGGGCCAGACTGACGTCCCATTAGAGAGATACATATTCCCCTAGGCCAGAGTCCCGGGGCCATCATCTTATCAGTTGCTTTTCAAAAGGTCTTCCAAAACTCTGCAGAAATATTTATCCTCCATAGGCAATTACTGTCCCTTCCCCCCACCCCCTCCATTTTGGCAAGCTGTTACTGTTGTGATAGTATGATGGTTTGCTTTAGAGAGTTCATGATTCTCCATAATGTTAATTACATGCATAATTATTTAATTATGTTAATTGACCCATCCCGTAAACACTGAATGAGCCACAATGCCAGGAGGCATTCTTGAGCACCCGTGACCAGCCAGGTGGTGGCCTCGTCCTGGAGTGACATTGGTGAACAGGACAGAGGGGACTCTGCCCTCCTGGAGCTAATGGTTGGGTGTCAGCAAGTGATACACAAGCAAATGACTGTACAGGTAGGACTCAAGATGAGTGATGAAAGGAATAAACGTTTTTTCTGGGAAAGCAGTAGGGTGACGAACATGATCACAGTCAGCCAAGGAGACTGGTTCTCCGGGCTCCGTTGCTACTGCATGTGACCACAGGGCAGAGTTTTGACTGGGTGCCTTTACCAAGCTTTTGAAAATGCCTTTTGCAGAGAACTCCTGTCATCCTTGATCAAAATAGCCAATCCCTTTTGAGAAAGCAGTTTTGCTGTTTGGATGTAGCTGACTGCGTGGTGGGGGTCATTTTTGAAAAATGTGTTGGGAGGGACTGGTACCTGTACCTGTTTTCTGGAGGGTGGAGAGAGCTACAGTGTGATCCAGCAATCTCACTCCCGGGCATGTATCTGGAGAAAAAATAATTCGAGAAGATAGATGCGCCCCAGTGTTCACTGCAGCTCTGCACACAATAGCCAGGACATGGACGCCACCTAAAAGCCCATCAGCAGAAGAATGGATAAAGCAGATGTGGCACATATATACAATAGAACATTGCTCAGATGTAAAAAAAATAAAACCATGCCATTTGCAACAACATGGATGGACCTAGAGATTCTTATACTGGATGAAGTCAGACAGATATTATGTGATAGTGCTTATATGTGGAATATAAAAAAAGGCTACAGTTTAAACCATCCCTGGGTTGGGAAGATCCCCTGTAGAAGGGCATGGCAACCCACTGCAGTATTCTTGCCTGGAGAGTCCCATGGACATAGGAGTCTGGTGGGCTACAGTCTGTGGGATTGCAAAGAATCGAACAGGCTGAAGCGACTTAGCACTCAAGCACGAGCTTATCTATAGAACCAAAACAGAGTTACAGCTTTAGAAAATAACCTTAGGGTGACCGGGGGTTAAGGAAGAGAGGGATAAACTGGAAGATTGGGATTTGCACCTGTGCATTACTGTATATAACATCGGTAACTAGTGTGGCCTATCGGGGACCTGCCCTATAGCACAGGGAGCTCAGTTCTCTGTGACGGCCCGTATGGGAGGAGAATCTAAAGCAGTGGATGTGGGCGTGTGTACAGTGGATTCACTTGGCTCTGCACCCGGAACTTGCACAACATTGTAAATTAATTTTCCCCAATAAAATTAAAAAAAAAAAAGACATGTTAACAACTGACCGAAGGCATCTTTCTGTCGTGTGTGTGTGTGTGTGTGTGTGTGTGTGTGTGCGTGTGCACACATGTGCTAAGTCGTGTCTGACTCTTTGCAGCCCCATGGACTGTAGACCACCATGGCTCCTCTGTCCATGGGATTCTCCAGGCAAGGATACTGGAGTGGGTTGCCATTTTCTCCTCCAGGGGATCTTCTCAACCTGGGGATCAAACCTGCGACTCCTGCATTGTGAGGGGGGTTCTTTACCCCTGTGCCACGTGGGAAGCAGTTTTACCTCACATCCACTTCTCATCTGGTTGAAATGCCTGCTTGTGACTGAAGTGTGGATCCTGTCCGGTGCCAGGCTCCTCCTGTCTGCTGTTTGCTGTCGTACTGAAGCGTTTTCTCTTATCGTTCATGTTTAACGTCAGGTGCTATAAACACAGGCGGAGTCGCTCATTTGGAGACCTTAGTGGGAAACTGCTGTCTTTGCTCATTATGTTTGCTTTTAGTCTGCTTCCAGGCATTGTTTTTCACGGGCATTGTCTGTATGTTTGGAGAGTTAATTTGGCGCTGGGAATCTCAGGTGGCATTCTCAGGAGGACAAGTGTTTTCCGTTGGAGGTTGGTGAGGGCTGTGCTAGGGGACGGCTTTGTCTCCCTTGTTTAATTAGAGAGAGTTGTACTGCGGCTGTGCAGGTGTGCACAAGAGGGCAGGCCTGTCGGGTGATGCTCACACCTCCTAGCACACCCACGGGAGTTTTGAAACTGCATGTGTTAGAGCAGGTGGCTTGGTTTCCTCCTGTAACACTTCCAACCACCATTTATCTTGTCTTTCTTTTATTGCTCCTTTTGGACAGACAGTCAAAAGCATTAAACTCCAGCATCTCCAGCGATTCCCCTTTTTTTTTGTAACCATTTTTAAAATTGAAGTATAGTTAATTTACTGTGTTGTGTTAGTTTCTTGTGTACAGAAAAGTGATTCAGTTATACACACACACACACACACACACACACATCTATCTTCTTTTTGGGTTCTTTTCCTCTATGAAAGTGAAAATGTGACAAGTGTCAGTCGTGTCGAATCCTTTGTGACCCCATGGAGTGTAGCCCTCCAGGCTCCTCTGTCTGTGGGATTCTCCAGGCAAGAATACTGGAGTGGGTAGCCATTCCCTTGTCCAGGGGATCTTCCTGACCCAGGGGTTGAACCTGGGTCTCCCACATTGCAGGGGGATCCTTTACAGTCTGAGCCAGCAGGCAGACCCTTTGTAGGTTGTTGTAAAATACTGAGTATAGTTGCCCGTGCTGTACGTTAGCTCCTTGTTTATTTCATACGTAGCAGTGTTTATATGTTAGTAGCAAACCCTGTCTCCCTCCCATCTCTTTTGTAACCCTAAGTTTGTCTTCTATGTCTGTGAATCTATGACCTTTTATATCATTTTTTAAGATTCCACATACAAGGGATAGCATATGATGTTTGTCTTTCTTCGTCACTTTGAACAAGTCAGGGATGCATTGTCGTTCAGGTCGTTATTGCATCTCCCAGGCGTTTAAAGTGAGCTTGACGTGGTTGTCTATGATTTCACTACTTCACTTACCCACTAGCTATATCTTAATTGATGAATTCTTTTCCTATTAAGAAGATGAGGAAGTGTTCACTGTTTTAGTTTGCCTTCTACTATTGGGGGTGAGAAAGGACTTTTCTAGTGATGAAATATCAAGTTCTTACCCCAAGGAGGTCATCTCAGAACCAAATTTGTGGCTGTCATTTTGCATCTCAACTCTTGGCTTGATTTCTCGTGGGCTAAACTTAACCTGAGTGATCGTCTTTTCTTCATTTTTCCTCTCTCAGTTGCCTTTTGGATTGAGACAGAGTAGAAATAAATGCTCATGGAGGCAGGCAAGTGTATGCGTGTGTGTCTGCCTCTCTCATTGTGTGTGTGTGTTTGTGTGAGGCTAAGGAGGAGGGGTGAATTGGAGGTGAACTAGCTTCTAGCAAGATGAGCTCAGTTAAAGGACTTAATCTTTCTGAGCTTCGGTTTGCTCGTCTGTAAAAAGCAGTAAGGATTACGGAGCCAGACGCCTCACGTTCTCAGCACCCCAGCCATACACTCATTCAGGCTCGTGCCCTGGCCTCGTGGCTTTTTTTCAGAATCAGTTTCCCACTTAAAAATACTCCATTAAATTGCATGTTACCACTTGTTTGTGCTATATATCAAAAGTTATTCTTTTTTTCATCATAAGATGTGAAAGAAGACATTAAAATATTCTTTTAAATAAAAATAACTTTTTAGGGGCTGGAGGCCTGATTTATAGGTTGCCCTGCACTTCCAGGAGCAGGCTCCACCAATCCAGGGCAGAAGAATTTTGTGACAGTAGCGCTCCCTCCCACCGGCAAGTTCCCACGTGTCCTCCATCTGGGAGGGTGGGAGAGGCTCTGCTCTGCCTGCTCAGGGGTCCTGAGATCCCAGGACCAGGGGCTGGAGTTGGGGACCCTGAGGAATTGACATCCATCAAAAAAATTCATTCCCGGGGCTTCCTTGGCAGCTCAGTGGTGAGGACTCTGTGCTTCCAATGCACGAGATGTGGGTTCGGTCTGTGATCAGACAGTTAAGCTCCCACATGCCACGAGGCATGGCCAAAACAGTAAAAATTTAAAAATTCATATCTGAAATTTACTCTTGATTTGAAACACTCCAGAAACACATTTGAGGCCAGGGGTCCGTAAGAGAGGTCCTCTCGCATGCCTTGTGTACTGACGAATAGCATAGCCCCTCTTCCCGGCCCCATATATCTGTCTCTGTCTCTCTTTTCTCTTTTGATGGGACCCATAGGAAAGAACCAGAAAGAGTTTTCCTACCTGGATGGCAGAGCACAGGCTTGGGTCTGGAGGCAGCCCTGTCAATCAGAATCCAGGCAGACAGTGGCCGTGGGCCCAGAGTGGGTCTTTCTGGTGGCCTGGGTTCTCCCCTCCTGTGCCAGCAACTGGAAGGATGTCCACTGGACCTGCACACATGCTTCTGGTTTCTACTCAAGTTTGGAAAACATCTCCCACCCTGTGTTGGTCAGGCAGTCACCCAAGTAGGATTATAGTCTTTAGCTTTGACTGGCCTGGACTTCCCTGTGGCAAAAATGGTAAAGAATCTGCCTGCAATGCTGGAGACCTGGGTTCAGTCACTAGGTCAGGAAGATCCCCTGGAGGAGGGCATGGCAACCCAGTCCAGTATCCTTGCCTGGAGAAGAGGGCATGGCAACCCAGTCCAGTATCCTTGCCTGGAGAATCCGCATGGACAGAGGAGCTTGGCAGGGCTGCAGTCCATGGGGTTGCAAAGAGTCAGACATGACTAAGCAAGGAACACTTTCACTTTGGCCTGTCCTCGTGTTGCCTTTTGTGGGGACAGATGCCCACCTGTGTCATCACTGTGTGTCCCCTGAATGTACCCGTGGAAACTGTGATGACACGATTCTGGGTTGATGTGATGACAGGATGACTGGTTCTGGGTATTGTGTAGTTTTTTGAATGTTTTTGCATCAGATGAAGGTGGGTGATTTTTTTCCTGGCATAGCTCCTGAATATGGTGTTCCTGATATTAAGGGAGTGTTTGTGTGGGGAAGCTGCTTACTCGTATTCTTAGGGGAGCATGTTAGTAAATGGGGTGATCCATGAAGCTTCAGTTCAGTTCAGTTCAGTCACTTAGTCGTGTTTGACTCTTTGCAACTCCATGGACTGGAGCACACCAGGCTTGCCTGTCCATCACCAACTCCTGGAGCTTACTCAGACTCATGGCCATTGAGTCAGTGAGGCCATCCAACCATCTCATCCTCTGCGCCCCCTTCTCTTCCTGCCTTTGATATTTCCCAGAATCAGGCTCTTTTCAAATGAGTCAGCTCTTCCCATCAGGTGGCCAAAGTACTGGACCATCAGCTTCAGCATCACTCCTTCCAGTGAATACCCAGGACTGATTTCCTTTAGGATGGACTGGTTGGATCTCCTTGCAGTCCAAGGGACTCTCAAGAGTCTTCTCCAACACCACAGTTTAAAAGCATCAATTCTTCAATGTTCAGCTTTCTTTATAGTCCAACTCTCACATCCATACATGATTCCTGGAAAAACCATAGCTTTTACTAGACAGACCTTTGTTGGCAAAGTAATGTCTCTGCTTTTTAATATGCTGCCTAGGTTGGTCATAACTTTTCTTCCATGAGGCTTCAGTATACTGGTAAAGGACACTTGATCTTGGCCTTCCGATAAATGGCCCTCCCAGGATGGCAGAGTTACTAACTCAGTGCTCAGTCTGTCTGATGTTTTCGATATTTGAAACAAATTAAACTGATGCTTCTCTGTGTTGTATATTTGGCTCTTTAGTGGGTGAGTGTATGATCGTCTGTCCAATCCTAAGGATGCGGAACAAGGTGTCAGGTGGGATACTATGGTTTCTCTAGTCTTAAGTCACCTGTCTCTTATAGTTTGTTCAGCTCTCACCTTGGCGTCTTTGTTAACTGAGTGTAGCAGCCTGAGAGAATGTCTTCTTCCCTAGCCAGGAGGGAAGAAATAGCATGGTCCTCAGCTCTGCAGGGTGGCCCTGGGGCAACTTTAGGCTCATTCACCTTGACACAGAGGTAGACCTTGCCGTGAGCAGTTCAGTCCAGACACTTGGCCCAAGGGCTGTAAAAGCCTTAGTCCTAGTTCTGGAACATTATGGGCTCAGACCCACGAGGCGAGGGTCTGGGCTATGTGAATCTTGTTGCTGAGCCTAGGATCTTGACTCAGGGAACGGTCATTCCAGGAGGCCCATTGAGATGAGACTGTGATCCTGTGTACAATGTACAAGGATATATGTACCCTAATAATATACTCTATCAAGGTTTGATCAGCTGGATAGGGGTTGGCTGGAGCTGGGGAGGCAGAGTCCTGGCCAGGCTTCCCATGAGGAAGAAGAGAAGGACCAGGGTTGGGATGGGCTAGAGAACCAGGCTGACCAACAGGGCAAGGCCAAGAGGGGCGGGAGCCACATGGAAGCACCAGGACAGGGTGTCCAGTTCCTTCCATCCTTGGGTTTGCAGAGCAAAGAAGCTGGAGGAATGAGATCATCGACAGCTGGGGCCGTGCTGTCAGAACTGCAGAGTATCTGGCCCTTGTGGGGCCCTGGACAGGGTGCACTGGGACGGGGTCTGGGCAGGAACGAGAATGAGAGGAGCCCGTATGACAGCTGCTCTTTCAACCCTGCTGTCTAGGGACTCCACCGGCGGCCCAGTGGTTAGGATTCCTCACTTCCACCACAGGAGGTGTGGGTTCGATCCCTGGTTTGGGAATGAATACCCCCGTGTGCCTCACCAGGGCCCCAATTGTTTTTAAATAATCCAAGCAAAACAACCACTCCCCTCCTATCTAGAACATTCCGGTGCTTTAAATTGGTTGGTTAAAGTGGGAGGCCAAGGGACTCTGTAGATGGTATGTAAACGGAGCAATGGACTTGGAATCAAGAAGATGCAACTCTTTCAGTTACATGCTGCACATTTCCTGACAAGTTGCTCTAACCCAGTCTATTTATAAGTGTGTGATTTCCAAATATCTAGCTTCCCAGGTTGTGTAGGAGCATTAAATGAGATGAAGATGTAGAAAAACTTACGGCTATCAAAGGGGAAAGGAAGTGGGAGGGAGGGATAAATTACGAGTATGGCATTAACAGATAAACTGCTATGCGCAAGAGAGAGGTGTGTGTGTCTGTGTGTGCTAAGTCGCTTCAGTTGTGTCCAATTCTGTGCGACCCTATGGCCTGTAGCCTGCCAGGTTTCTCTGTGCATGGGATTCTCCAGGCAAGAATGCTGGAGGAGATTGCTGTGCCCTCCTTCAGGGGATCTTATATAGTTTGTTCAGCTCTCACCTTGGCGTCTTTGTTAACTGAGTGTAGCAGCCTGAGAGAATGTCTTCTTCCCTAGCCAGGAGGGAAGAAATAGCATGGTCCTCAGCTCTGCAGGGTGGCCCTGGGGCAACTTTAGGCTCATTCACCTTGACACAGAGGTAGACCTTGCCGTGAGCAGTTCAGTCCAGACACTTGGCCCAAGGGCTGTAAAAGCCTTAGTCCTAGTTCTGGAACATTATGGGCTCAGACCCACGAGGCAAGGGTCTGGGCTATGTGAATCTTGTTGCTGAGCCTAGGATCTTGACTCAGGGAACGGTCATTCCAGGAGGCCCATTGAGATGAGACTGTGATCCTGTGTACAATGTACAAGGATATATGTACCCTAATAATATACTCTATCAAGGTTTGATCAGCTGGATAGGGGTTGGCTGGAGCTGGGGAGGCAGAGTCCTGGCCAGGCTTCCCATGAGGAAGAAGAGAAGGACCAGGGTTGGGATGGGCTAGAGAACCAGGCTGACCAACAGGGCAAGGCCAAGAGGGGCGGGAGCCACATGGAAGCACCAGGACAGGGTGTCCAGTTCCTTCCATCCTTGGGTTTGCAGAGCAAAGAAGCTGGAGGAATGAGATCATCGACAGCTGGGGCCGTGCTGTCAGAACTGCAGAGTATCTGGCCCTTGTGGGGCCCTGGACAGGGTGCACTGGGACGGGGTCTGGGCAGGAACGAGAATGAGAGGAGCCCGTATGACAGCTGCTCTTTCAACCCTGCTGTCTAGGGACTCCACCGGCGGCCCAGTGGTTAGGATTCCTCACTTCCACCACAGGAGGTGTGGGTTCGATCCCTGGTTTGGGAATGAATACCCCCGTGTGCCTCACCAGGGCCCCAATTGTTTTTAAATAATCCAAGCAAAACAACCACTCCCCTCCTATCTAGAACATTCCGGTGCTTTAAATTGGTTGGTTAAATGGGAGGCCAAGGGACTCTGTAGATGGTATGTAAACGGAGCAATGGACTTGGAATCAAGAAGATGCAACTCTTTCAGTTACATGCTGCACATTTCCTGACAAGTTGCTCTAACCCAGTCTATTTATAAGTGTGTGATTTCCAAATATCTAGCTTCCCAGGTTGTGTAGGAGCATTAAATGAGATGAAGATGTAGAAAAACTTACGGCTATCAAAGGGGAAAGGAAGTGGGAGGGAGGGATAAATTACGAGTATGGCATTAACAGATAAACTGCTATGCGCAAGAGAGAGGTGTGTGTGTCTGTGTGTGCTAAGTCGCTTCAGTTGTGTCCAACTCTGTGCGACCCTATGGCCTGTAGCCTGCCAGGTTTCTCTGTGCATGGGATTCTCCAGGCAAGAATGCTGGAGGAGATTGCTGTGCCCTCCTTCAGGGGATCTTCCTGACCCAGCGAGCTAACCTATGTCTCTTACATCTGCATTGGCAGGCAGATTCTTTATCACTCATGCCACCTGGGAAGCCCACACAGAGAGATAAGCAACAAGAATTTACTGTATAACACAGGGAGCTATATTCAGTATCTTGCAATAACCTATCATGGAAAATAATCTGGAAAACATATATATATAACTGAATCGCTTTGCTATACACCTGAAACTAACACATTAAATGAGATGAACATGTGAAAATATTTAGTGCCTGGTAAGTCCTCCTGACACCTCAGCTGCTTTTTCTCTCAGGCTCACCCATAAAGATTCACTGAATTCCTTACTGGGTGTCTGGCCCCTCTTTCCCCCTCCCAAGAGCGAGTCTTCTTAGAAGCCTCCACCCCTGCCACTGTGCATTGCACCAGGGTTTTCATTTATTTATTTGTGAAGGAAGAGGCCCCAAGTTCAGCTCGGATATGGATCAGCCGTAAGGTATTACTTCTATGTTTATGGTTCATGTGCTCAGAGGATGTTTGGATGGGAAATGCCTAGGGGAGTCATTGCAGTTCACTGTTTGCAAACCTGGCTGTTAACATGGGATGCCTGTGCCCCACCCCAAGGATTCTGCCCTCCCAGGTCCAGCATGGAGCCCAGGAATCTGTATTTGGAAAAACTGTCCTGCGTGATTCTGATGGTCAGTCAGTTCGGGGAAGGACTTATCTAGCCAGTGTCCACTTTGCAGATGAAAATACTGAGGTGTAGAGAGGACGATGGAGGTGTTTCTCACTGGCCATGTGATTTGGGGCTGAAATTCAAACTTGGCAGTTGCCACTGGGCAGACACACCATATATCTCCTTGCTATTGGCTTAAAAGCCTATGTAAACCCAGGTGGCTCGCTGGTAAAGAATCCACCTGCTGATACAGAAGACGCAAGTTCAATCTCTAAGTCTGGAAGATCCCCTGGAGAAGGACATGGCAACCCACTCCAGCAGTCTTGCCTGGAAAATTCACTGGACAGAGGAGCTGGTGGTGAGGGGGTGGGCGATACAGTCCATGGGGTCGCAAAACGGTCGGACACGACTTAGCGACTAAACAACAAAACCAACAGCGATGCCATGAAAACAGGTGCTTGACCTTGTGTTGATTTTTTTCCCTCCTCTGTGCTTCTGGGTCTCACTGCCCCTTTTCCGGTCACCACCATCCCTGACCCCCCTTGCCTTCCCTCCGTCATGCCCCATTGCAAGGCATGACTTTGATAGCATCTCTTTTCTTTTTCTAGCTCCTTTCTGTGACGGAGTCTTGCAGTTAGTCTTTAACTTGCTGGTAGCTCAGCTGGAATGGGCTATAGAGGTTGGCTGACTCACCCTACTTGGAAGTCAGCCTCTACTGAGCTGCGGAGACCACCTGGGACAGGTGTGGGCACGGTGGATGGGCAGATATTGTTCCCCAGGTGATGGTGCTAGAAACCCACTACTCACCCTGGTGCTCCTGGCTTGATCTGCCCATGGCTTTTCTCCCAGTTCCTTTGCGGAGCTGGGTCAGGGCAGGCCTGACTTTGCCTTGCCTTGACCTCAGTTGGACTTGGTTCCTCTCCAGCTGTGCCCTTGGCTTCTCCCACGGCTCAAGAACACAGATGCCCCGCTGCTCCTCCCCACGGTCTTGTGGTTTGTCCCCCGTGAGTTGCTGAGCTGGGCACATTCCCTGAATTCACTGGATTATCACCACTGGTTTCTACTGGAGCCAGCCCGACTCCCTCCTCCACTGTCTGCAGTGGACCCGTTCTGATTGCCTCATTCTGATGCGTCCCTGCCTATGGGTGGCTTCCAGAATGTCTCATCTCCCTGGGCCACTTCTTTATTTTTCTTCATACTGCTCACCTCTCTTGCTTCTGATTCACTTTTTTGGTCATTGCAACAAAAGTACTTCTCTGGAAAAAGAAAAAAAAAAGCACTTCTTCGGAGACTAACACTTCAGAGTTTTAGTCTCTGATTTGCAATTTCTTGAGTCATTACTTTATCTCATTGAATTGCATGATTACCCTCTTCTTTCTCAATTATTTAAAATGTGTATTTAGCTGATTTCTAAGAAATACATCCCTCCCTGCCTTGGCATATCTTCATGTTTAAACGGATTTGAATTTGGGCTGTGTTTTACAATTGAGAGGGTCATAGTGTATTTGGCAGATTGTTTTCCCCCTTTTGTGGCGTACATGCTCAGTTGTGTCTGACTCTTTGCAATCCTTTGGACTGTAGCCCTCCAGGCTCCTCTGCCCATTGGATTTTTCAGGCAACAATACTGGAGTGGGTTGCCATTTCCTCCTCCAGGGGATCTTCTTGACCCAGGGATTGAACTTATGTCTCCTGTGTTTTCCCCATTGGTGGTGTGTAATTTCACATGGCATCTGCAGACAGTATTTTTGCTGGATAAAAGACCAGGAAAAATTAAAGCCAACTTCAGTGAAGATTCAGAATTTTGTGATATTAAGGAGGACTGCTGCCACTATGCCTAACTCTTGACAAGATGATGGAATTATTTTCCAGAAAAATGTGATCTGGAGATTGAATAATGTTGGATAAGTCGTATGAGGCCTTCTTTTATGCTTAGAGCCATGTAATGTTGATATAATATTTAATAAAGCTCTATCTAGGCAAAGCCTATGGTTCTGTATATTTCAGTTAAAAAAAAACCAAACTTCCTTTTTAGATCTCTGTTTTGAAAGAGCTACAAAGCCAACATTATAGATGAATTTGTGCGTGAGAACTTGGAGAGTTTCAGTGCTTTTGTCTTTCTTTCTCTGGAGACGAAAAAAGAAAAAAAATGTGTTTTAACCTGTCAACAGCCTTCATTTCATTGTAAAAAGTGAGTTATACTTTACCCAGAAAAGAGGGTTAGGTTTTTACATGTGGGTTGAGCCAAATATTGTCCTTTTCATCCATTAACAAAGAAATTGTTGTTTCCTTTTGTGAATCATCCCTTTCTTTGCTTCTTAAGCAATGTATCCTGTCAAGCCATTTAATTTGACCTTGCAAAACTCATCTTGAAGTAATGGAAGATTCAGTTAGTGTTTCCTTATCAAATTGATGCACAATTAATCCAAAAAAAAAAAAAAAAGAAAGGTTTAGAGGCTGTAGTTGGCCACTGAGAGGTTCACAGAAGGTCGCTTACCTCCTTTCCATGGTGCCCACTGTCCACACAGCCCTTCCTGGGGCTCTCCCAGCCTGGCCCAGTGCTCTGCCTGCCCCCAGTCCTGAGTTGGAGCAGGCACCCTGGAGCCCTATGCACCTTTACAATGCCTGAAACCAGGGCAGGGCCACGGAGAAGCTGTGGCCTTGAATGCCCTGTGCACAGGACGCTGAGATGATGGGAGACTGGAGGTCGCTTACCTCCTTTCCATGATGCCCACTGTCCACACAGCCCTTCCTGGGGCTCTCCCAGCCTGGCCCAGTGCTCTGCCTGCCCCCAGTCCTGAGTTGGAGCAGGCACCCTGGAGCCCTATGCACCTTTACAATGCCTGAAACCAGGGCAGGGCCACGGAGAAGCTGTGGCCTTGAATGCCCTGTGCACAGGACGCTGAGATGATGGGAGACTGGAGTGTAATTTAGTTCCCATCGAGTTGTTTTCCTTTCTGAGCATCCTCATGGAGGGGTGTCCAGGCTCCTCTGTCCATGGGTTCTCCAGGGAAGAATACTGGAGTGGGGTGCCATTTCCTCCTCCAGGAGATCTTCCCAACCCAGGAATTGAACCTGGGTCTCCTGCCTTACAGGCAGATTCTTTACCAACTGAGCTTTGAGGGAAGATCCCCCTGTCCATGGCTTATAGGCAGTGATTTCAGATTAATTTTATATTAGTCAAAGCCCATAGTTTGATAGGAAATTTTTCTATTTAAAATCACAGTACTTTCCAAAATGGACATCATTTGGGAGTTCCCTGGTCTCTATTTTTTTTTTTTCACTGTTAGAAGAATCTTGTAGTCACAGTCACGTAGATTTTCTCTGAGTCTGTTTTCCTTATACCCTCCCTTGTCTCTGAGCATATGGGTTGGGTCTTATTTCTTAGCAGAGCAGAGACTAGTGTTATAAGCAATCCTAACAATACCAAGTGAACTGTGGCCATTGGTGACTTGGAAACTAGGTTGAAATGCAAATTGATGTACATGTACCTGAACTGGAGAAAAAAGTGTAGAATAGAGAAGGGACAGA
>SJYC01073803.1:0-11400 GCA_006408675.1 Madoqua kirkii
CAGAGCAAGACTAGTGTTATAAGCAATCCTAACAATACCAAGTGGACTGTGGCCATTGGTGACTTGGAAACTAGGTTGAAATGCAAATTGATGTACATGTACCTGAACTGGAGAAAAAAGTGTAGAATAGAGAAGGGACAGAAAGAAAAAAGCAAATAGACAAATGTATTTATTCCAGTATAAAAATGAATCAGAAATGATGCTATACTAGCATGGCTGGAAATCATCCGTAAACTGTAATTATCACAAGCTAGACATGAGTCAGCCTGGTCATGCAGTGTTTTTTTTAAAAAAATAATTGCACTGAGATGTAGAAATTGGACACAACTTGCTAAAAGAAAGTACACACAGTGAGATGCAGAACTTGACCTTTCCAATAACTGTTAAACCATACAGTATGTCTTTATAAGACAGAGTGGTATTCATATATACATATGATTTTATATGTATAAGCATACATAATTTAATATATTTGTATATAACGTATGATTGTCATATGTAGTATTGACCTACCATGATGTGTGCGTGCTAAGTTGCTTCAGTCCAACTCCTTGCAACCCTGTGGACTGTAGCCTGCCAGGCTCCTGTGTCTGTGGGATTCTCCAGGCAAGAACACTGGAGCAGGTTGCCATGCCTTCCTCCAGGGGATCTTCCCAACCCAGGGACTGAACCTGCGTCTCTTACGTCTCTTGCACTGGCACATGGGTTTTTTGCCACTAGCACCACCTGGCAAGCCTCACTACCATGATGTGTATATGTATATCATAGATTGTCATGTGTAATATGTGCCTGTCTTGGTTTTCTGAGTCTGGATTATCCATTGTCAGATAAAAGTACATGTAGTACACACTGTTATATTTAAAATGGTAACCAGCAAGGACCTACTGTAGAGCACATGAAACTCTGCTCAGTGGTGTGTGGCAGCCTGGATGGGAGGAGAGTTTGGGAGAGGAGGGAGACTTGTGTATGGATGGCTGAGTCCCTTCGGTCACTGCTCACCTAAAACTGAAAGAGCCTTGTTCATCATCCTACCGCTGTACAAAACAAAAAGATTTTTTAAAAAATATGCATGTAACTCTCTTAGTAAACAGAAATGATGTTTTAATTTAAAATGGTATTTGAATTTAATCGGCTATGAAAAGCTCATGTGCAGAACAGTATTTATCAGAGCCAGAGACAGGGGTTGGTAGGGCTTCTTACTGTTCTTACTTCTAGGAACCATCTGTTGATACAGTCAGGATCCCTTGGCTAATTTGGAGAAAGACGAGTGTCTATGACCGTTTGATCGAACTAACAGTGATTTTAAAGTGAAAGAAAAAAGCCTTTCCAGGGCTGGCTGAAAGGGCCTGTGACCTGTGCAGACACGCAGAGCCTGGCGCCCAGAAAGCCCTGCACTTGGAGACTGATGCCCTGAGGCTTCAGTCATAATTCTTAGCCCTTCTGCTGTGGGATTTGTGTTTTGTCTGTGAAGTGGAACAGGACAGTGAAGCAAGGGCAGCAAGGAGCCTCAGCTCACGTGTGGGGTCTCCTCACCAGGGTGGGGTATGGGCGCCCCCTCCCTGCCACTGGGTGCTGGCGCTGCCAGCCTTCCCCTCCCCACCCAACCCAGGATGACTGCCCCAGGGCGGTGGCCGGGTTGCATCAACAAGAGGAGGCCTGTGTTCCACTGTGAACCCCCGCTCCTCACTAGGGTGCAGGTATGAGACAGACCACCACCTTAGCCCTGGCCCCGAGCACCCCGGTGCTCCGAGTGACCAGTCGGCAGGGGCCTCACCCCTGCCTTGGATCCAGGTCCCAAACCCGCCCTGGAGTAGGGCCTGCAGTGTCTCGGGGAGCCCCCTTTGTTGGGGGTGGAGCCTGCAGCCTAGTGGGAAGGGGAGGTTGATTTCTCCACCGCCAGCGCCTGATGTTCACCTTGCACTGGACTAGGAGAGCCACGTAGGCCCAGCATGAGAGGCACCTGTCCACAGCCCATCCCCTTGAAAGTCTGTGCTTTTCCACTCTGCTTCCTGGGGCCTCATGGGCATCCTGCACTATGACTGCAACCCGTCCTGAATCGTTGTTCAGCAGCGTTCAGGAATCCTCTGGCCACTTGGGTGTGGCCATTTCCGCTTCAAAACTCCCCCGTGGGTGAGGGGGTCACTGTGTCTGTCCATGAATTCTGTGAGTGGGTGGATCAGCAGGGTCATCTGGGTCTTGGACTCAGGTCAGATTATGCCATGTGATATTTGCCGGCAGGTCCTAACGTTGTTAGGTTCTACTGACAATGTTCCCAGACCTCACAGTGTGATCCTCAGTGTCAGCCAAGCAAATCTGCACTTATAGACACTCAGACCAGAGGAATGCAGCAGGTTTCAACAAGGTGTTTAAGAAAAGTCTCTCATTATATCTTTATGGACAGGATGGACTAACATGGGCAGAAGGTAATGGCAAGCTGGATGGTCTGTCATATTCAAACAGTACTGATTAATAATAGTAAACTAGGTCTCCGTGGGAATCACCAGGCTCCAGTCCTGATCCGTCTTTGATGAAGAAGAGGACAGATGACACACAGACATCAGATGTGTGGGTGTCACGGCATTGGGTAAGAGGACGAAGGTGGTTAATGCCTCCAGTAAAGGCTGTAGGTTTGATTGATAGGCTGTCAAACAGGCACCAACGTAATAAGGCATACTGAGATTCAGAAGTTGCAGCAAAAAAATAAAATCCGTGAAGGTTTTAGCTGCCTATAAATTGAAAAGCATGCTGATAGAGCTATTTTTAAAAAGGCTGTGTCCAAGTGAGTTAATGAGTTGAAAACTTATGAATACACAAAATGCTGCACACACATTTTCAGAGAAGTTTTATTTGTAATTGCCCTGAATTGGAAGCAACCAAGATGTCCTTCAGGAGGACAAACAGTGGTACATGGATAAATGGTGGTGCAGCATATGATGGGATGCTGCTGCTGCTGCTGCTAAGTCGCTTTGGTCATGTCTGACTCTGTGCGACCCCATAGACGGCACCCCACCAGACTCCCCCGTCCCTGAGATTCTCCAGGCAAGAACAGTGGAGTGGGTTGCCATTTCCTTCTCCAATGCATGAAAGTGAAAAGTGAAAGTGAAGTCACTCAGTCGTGTCTGACTCTTAGTGACCCCATGGACTATAGTCTACCAGATTCCTCCGTCCATGGGATTTTCCAGGCAAGGGTACTGGAGTGGGGTGCCATTGCCTTCTCCGTACTCAGTAATAAAAAGAAGTGAGTTATCAAACCATGAGAAGACAGAGGAACTTAAATAAGTACTAAGTGAAAAGAGCCGGTCTGAAAAAGTTACCTGCTATGTGATTGCAGCTATATGACGTTCTGGAAAAGGCAAACTCATAGGTGCAGTAAAATGACCAGTGGTCACCAGGGTTTATGGGGAGAGAGAGGTATGATCATGTGGAGCTCAGGGATTTTTAGGGCAGTGAAAATATGCCGGGTGACACTGTCATGATGGATACCTGGAATTCTGCACTTGTCAGAACCCACAGAGTGTGTGACACAGAGTGAGCTCTCCTGTATTCTATGGACTTGGTTAATAACCTGTCAGTATTGGTTTATCCGTCATAGCGCATGCATCAAATGAAGCAAGATGTTAATACTAGGAGACGCTGCACGTGGGATGGGAGGATAGGGGAGGAGGGGATATGGGAAGTCTCTGCAAAGTCTACTCAGTTTTTCTGTAAACCTAAAACTGCTCTAAAAATACAGCCTATTAATTTTTAAAAAACTGTATAAGTAGAGCTTTGGGATCCAGAACAAAGGGATTCGAGGCCCCTAGGGGTTCCTGGCTCCCCTACAGGTGCCCAGTGGGAGCGTTTGGTCTGAAAAGAGTCACCCCCGGAGCCCGGCCAGGGTGGGGTTAGGCACATGGAAGAGGCGACGGGACCAGGGCTGTTTGTCCTGACGAGGCAGGATCATGATCCCCGCTCTCTGCAGCCTTGGTGGTGGTGGCCGGTGTCACTGAGGAGTGCTCCTGGGCTCTGTTGAGTCAGTTCAGCACACCCTGAGAAGACATACTCTCCAGACTTGGTGACAGCTCTTCTAGCTGTTTTCATGTGGTAACAGGAGGAGGGAGAGGAGGAGCTTGTGTTTTGGAGGTGTTTTGCAAGGTGGTGAGAGAGTGGCTTACAGCCAAGCTGTTTGGATTTCCAGATCCTGTCTGGATCCTGGTCCCACCTCCCCTGATTTTGAGGCCTTGAGCAAATTTCTTAACCTCTCCTTGCTCATCTGCAAAATGGGACTAGTAGTAGTAGCTTCCTCATGGGATTGTTATAAGGATTAATTGAGCAAATACATGCATTGTTATAAGGATTAAACAAGTGAATACATACACTGTTATAAGGATTAAACGAGTGGATACGTACATTAAATGATGTCTAGAACCACGCTTGCACTCACTGGACATCAGCCGCCTATTCACTGCAGTGTGGCTCTGGATGGCAGAACTTGAGCCTCTGGGTCGAGGGAGGCTGGCGTTAAGGGCACTCTCTCACCCTCCTGTCCAAGCCTCTCGCTGTTCCCCTGCTTCCCCTGTTCCCCAACCTGGAATGCCTTTGGTACCTTTTTACCTGGCAAAGTCCGACTGCTCTGGGGGAGTCGAAGCTTAAACACCACCCTCTCTCGAGAGCTCTCTCTGCCTTTCTTAAGTGGTCATCGGTCCTCTTTCCTGTTTCCACAGTCTTGTGGAAAGCACTGGGGTTAAACACAGCTGTTTACTTGTCTGCTTCTCAACTTCTCTGGGATTTAGTCATCAGTGCATCCCTGCCGCTAGCCCAGGGCCTGACAGTCACTGGTTGTGGAATGAAATGGGCTTGCCCCCTCCCCCTGTAATAAATGGACACTGTAGGCAACTGGATGCAGAAGACATGCTGAGCTTCCCATATGAACTGTGTTAGGACTGGGTGCTGCTTACCCAGGGAATCGTGGGTTGGATGAAAAAGTGTAGTCTTTCTCTGCATAGTGCCACAGAGTGCCAGAATCAGAATCGCTTATGGCCAGCAGGCAAGCATTTTGTTTTGTTTTGTTTTTTGATGTCCTATAACACAGTTTTCATAAAAGAAAAGATTGGTTCGAAACAACTCTGTTCAACAGTTTTTCACTGCTGCAGAAAGGCTTTCTCTAGGTGCAGCAAGTAGGGGCTACTTTTTGTTGTGGTGCTGGGGCTTCTCATTGCTGTGGCTTCTCTTGTTGCAGAACTCAGGCTTTAGGAGAATGGTCTCCATTGTTGTGGCACACAGCCTTGGATGCTCTGAGACATGTGGGATCTTCCCTGGCCAGGACTCGAACCCATGTCCCCTGTATTGGCAGGCAGATTCTTTACTACTAGACCACCAGGGAAGCCCTCTGTTCAACTAATTTTTTAAAAAAATATAATTTGATTTAGTCATATTATAACCCTTGTTAATTTTGAGCTTTCAATTTTAGCTGTCATAGCATTATTTTGTTTATATATCCAACAAATTTTAGCAGTCATTTTCAGGAGAGTCTTTGATGAATGATCGTGTATGTTAGTGGCTCAGTCATGTCCGACTCTTTGTGACCATGGGCTGCAGCACGCCAGATTCTCTGTCCATGGGATTCTCCAGGCAAGAATACTGGAGTGGGTTGCTATTCCCTTCTCCAGGGGATCTTCCTGACCCAGGGACTGAAGCCAGGTCTCCTGCGGTGCAGGCAGATTCTTTATCATCTGAGATAGGTTTCATTAGAAAGTTTCATTATACTCCTTTCCACATGTTAAACTGCGTTTGTAAAGTTTATATTTTCCCTGTCCCTTTAAAGGGTTTTATTATTAAAGGTTACTGCAGTTTATACCAAAGAGACTCAGGAGCCAACCTGATTTCAGCTCTCACCAGCCAAGATGGGCCACTTGAGGGTCCGTAGGGGTGAGACTCCGGGGGCTGTGGCACATCGTTCATAAACACTGAAAAGGAGTGAAGGAGACCAGCTTCTCTACCTTTACCTTAAATCTTAGTATTAGAGAACACTAAGGTCTCATTTTCTTGAAGGCTGATAAATAAAAGAGAAGGAATCAAGTGTTGATCCCATCTCTCCTGGTCATCCGACATTGATGAAGGGAAGTTTCTCTTGATCGACGTGACCCAGCTAAAACCTGAGGCAAGAACGAAGTGCTCCCACCCTCAGGTAGCCCCTGAGGAAGTGTCGGCCAGGCAGCCATCACCAACGGCCGCTAATATCACAGAATCGAGACAGCGGTCACTGTGTCCCTCCTGATGGGAACACACAGGTCCACCTGTCATGCAGCTCTATAGAAAAAGAAACTGAGCTGAAATCTGGTCAAGACTGTAGATGCAGCTACCAGTTTTCACAGTCTGCAGGAGGGGTAAAGGAAAATGTTACACTAAACCACAAGGGTACAAGAAATGATTCACAGACTTTGGAAAGCTTTACTGGACAAAATGAGTCTGTTTCTTCCATGATAATTTTAAGCAGAAACAGTAATAATAATAAATAAGAGAGAGAGAGAGATGAGGGGCAGACAGGAAACCTACAAATTACAGGAAACTTAAAACTCACATCTGTCTGCTTCAGTGTATGATTTTTTCAGATTCTGGTTCAGTTTTTCAGTGTTTTCTTGTGTGTGTGTGTGTGTGTGTGTGTGTGTGTGTGTGTATGTATGTACATGGGTGCAAAAGATAACTGGGCAATTGAGAATGCTAACAGGTACCTAGTGACATTAAAGAATGTTTGCATTAAGGACATTAAGCAGTATTATTGGATGTGATAGTGATATTGTTGTTAGGTTAAAAGTCCCTTTTTGTTTTTGAAGATAAATGACATTTGCACATACACAAAAAATAAAATTTTGTGAAGTTTGATATTTACTTCAAATAATTTAGCTGTGTATGCGGTGGAGAGAGCTTCAGTTCAGTTCAGTTCCGTTCAGTTGCTCGTTCGTGTCTGACTCTTTGCAACCCCATGGACTGCAGCATGCCAGGCCTCCTTGTCCATCACCAACTCCTGGAGTTTACTCAAACTCATGTCCATTGAGTCAGTGATGCCATCCAACCATCTCATCCTCTGTTGTCCCCTTCTCCTCCTGCCTTCAATCTTACCCAGCATTAGGGTCTTTTCAAATGAGTCAGCTCTTCTCATTAGGTAGCCAAAGTATTGGAGTTTCAGCTTCACCATCAGTCCTTCCGACGAACATTCAGGGCTGATTTCCTTTAGGATGAACTGGTTGGATCTCCTTGCAGTCCAAGGGACTCTCAAGAGTCTTCTCCAATACCACAGTTCAAAAGCATCAATTCTTTGGTGCTCAGCTTTCTTTATAGTCCAACTTTCACATCCGTCCATGACTACTAGAAAAACCATAGCCTTGACTAGATGGACCTTTGTTGGCAAAGTAATGTCTCTGCTCTTTAATATGCTGTCTAGGTTGGTTATAACTTTCCTTCCAAGGTGTAAGCGTCTTTTTACTTCATGGCTACAATCACCATCTGCAGTGATTTTGGAGCCCAAGAAAATAAATCTATTTATTTTTTAAATTTATTTCTCCACTGTTTCTCCATATATTTGCCATGAAGTGATGGGACTGAATGCCATGATCTTTGTTTTCTGAATGTTGAGCTTTAAGCCAGCTTTTCGCTCTCCTGTTTCAGTTTCATCAAGAGACTCTTTAGTTCTTCACTTTCTGCCATAAGGGTTGTGTCATCTGCATATCTGAGGTTATTGATATTTCTTCAGGAAATCTTGATTCCAGCTTGTGCTTCCTCCAGCTCAGCATTTCTCATGATGTACTCTGCATATAAGTTAAACAAGCAGGGTGACAATATACAGCCTTGATATACTCCTTTTCCTATTTGGAACCATTCTGTTGTCCCATGTCCAGTTCTGACTGTTGCTTCCTGACTTGCATACAGGTTTCTCAAGAGGCAAGTCAGGTGGTCTGCTATTCCCATCTCTTTCAGAACTTTCCATAGTTTATTATGATCCACACAGTCAAAGGTTTTGGCATAGTCAATAAAGCAGAAATAGATATAGAAATAGAGAGAGCTTCAGTGTGTGGGAATATAAAGAAACAAGACTGGCCATGAATGGAGAATTATTGAAGCTGGGTTTACTCTACTCCAGTTTCTCTTTTTGTATATATTTGAAAGATACCAAAATAAAAGTTTGAGAAATGACCTTGTCTGACAACCAAGATCTCCCAAATATTAGGCAATTCCCATAAAATAAATACATTCATAAGTGTTCCTATGATTTAAATTTCAAATCAGAAGTCTAAATTATGCTACATATTTTCATTGGAACCATGAGATGAATCCTCATAGGCAGTGTAAATAACTAAAATACCAAAAATATGCAGGTTTTTCCTAAGTACAAATTATTAATATTAGGACTTGGTTTCTTAGACATTTCTGTTCTTAACTCTTGGACTGCAAAGACACTCATTAACCAAGGAGACATGCAATCCCATACAATTTTGGCATTTCCACTCCAAGTATTGCATAGTGATTGGGTTGCATTCTCATTTGACTGAGGATCTTAATGACCAATGAGACCCTTGGGCAAGATGCCAACTAGTGCCTGGCTCAGGGCACATGAGGGGCATCCTCAGGGCTCTTGGAGTTGCTATGGCAATGCCCTCTAAATGAGAGCTATTAGCAGCCAGGGCGATGGGTCAAAGTCCTATCATTCCCTAATTTTTGTATTCCTGGAAGATTGCAATTTCCACTAAAAGAATAAATAATGACCAGCACTGATTCAGTTCAGTTTGCATTTCTTTGGTTTTTAAGAGATCCTTAAATGGCTTCCTGGTTAGCTCAAAAGATCTTTAAACTTGAGGGAACTTTCTCTCCTAGGTCTTTACCTGACCCTGAAGCAAAGGCCTTTCTAATGCAACATAATCATGTAACATCTGCAGATTCCTTCTGGTGCAATGTGAGTCCCACTGAGTTACAACTCATTTGTGGAGTCACAAATGAGTCGCAGTCAGCATTTTAAATATAGTGGAATTGAAGGAAAGTATCAGAAGTCATCATACATTATAAGGACAAATATCACTTTGAAGCTGGTTTCCTCTGTATGTATGTAGATATAAATGAATTTCTTACAGTAGATCATTATCAAAAATTCTGAGAACTGCCACTTCAGTGTGTTGTGGTTCAGTTGCTCAGTCATGTCCAATTCTTTGCGACCCCATGGAGTGCAGCATGCCAGGCTTCTTTGTCCTTCACCATCTCTCGTGCTGGCAAAGTGATGTCTCTGCTTTTTAGTATGCTATCTGGATTTGTTATAGCTTTACTTTCAAGGAGCAAGCGTCTTTTAATTTCATGTATGCGGTCACCATCTGCAGTGGTTTTGGGGCCCAAGAAAATAAAAGTCTCTCACTGTTTCCATTGTTTCCACAACTATTCGCCATGAAGTGGCCCAGTGTAGGCCCCCATAAATAGATATGTATTGAATGTAAATACTAGTATTTAAACCACCTATTTCAGAGGCTCTGGGGGGAGGAGCCTGTGGTCTGGGAATCTGTATTTTAACAAGCTTTCCAGGCAGCTAGGCTGCTAACAGTTGCAGAGCTATACTTAGGAAGCACTGACCTATTCCACCCTCTCTGGCCCAGGGCACACACAGACAATTAGCATAAGAACCAGACCTTGAACTTGGGTTGCCCACATTCTGGGAGAGGGTATACCCATACTTTACCAGCATCTCAGGTTGGCCACTTCTCACCAAGCACACAGTATAACCTTCCTGAATGCCAGTTTCCTCCCTATCTACCTCATCTGCTCTGCTGCCCTCAGGCATTTCCCTAAATCACTCAGTTTCATTTTCCTACTCTATATCTTTGGCTTTTTCTCTGTTGTCAGTAGTGTTAAAACCAAACTCCCTATATATCCTCAGGGCTTGCCACAGTGAGCCCTGAACCTGGCACCTCAGTCTCTTCTCCCTGCCAGTCTCCCAACTCTCTTCCTTATCCCTCTGCTTCTGCTGGTGCTATCCCAGACCACCTGCATGCCCAGGCACACCTCACCCTTGTCTGATTCTTCTACTCATGTTATATTCACTAATTGGAACTTAGCTTCTATTTTCCTCTGAATTGCGTCCATCCTACCATACCAAGTTCAGTGCCACTTTTCTAGATCTTCCTTGATTTGGAGTTAATAATTTCTCCTCCTTTGTTCTATTTTCTCTTTGCTCATGTTTTGCTATAGCATTAAGACTCATTGCCTTGAACTTTGTTAGCACAGCCTCTGTTGACCTCTCTGATGAGGAAGTAAGTTCCTAGAAGGCAATTTTCATGTATTGTTTGCTTTTTTATGTTAATACATTCTACACTGCTTTACAGTTAGTGTTAAGTGATAAATGTGTTAATTTTTCTGAGTTATGATTGCCCCAAGTGAAAGGATTCCCTAGTGGCTGAGACGGTAAAGAATCTGCCTGTAGTGTGGGAGACTTGGGTTCAGTCCCTCGGTTGGGAAGATCCCCTGAAGAAGGAAATGGCAACCCACTCCAGTATTCTTGCCTGGAGAATCCCATGGACAGAGGAGCCTGGCAGGCTTCAGTTCACAGGTTTGCAAAGAAGTATTAATTAGCAGCTTAATCAACTAACTTATGTAAAATGGGCTTCAACCTCTGTATGAAGGCCCAAAGCTCCCTGTGACTTCTTTGCCTTTCCATTCCTTTATAAAACCAATCAAAAACAAGCCAAAAAAATACTGTAGGGTTTGTATGCTGTTCATCATAAAGAATGCTTTGTTTTCTTCTGGAGAGAGCTTCAACCTCTGTATGAAGGCCCAAAGCTCCCTGTGACTTCTTTGCCTTTCCATTCCTTTATAAAACCAATCAAAAACAAGCCAAAAAAATACTGTAGGGTTTGTGTGCTGTTCATCATAAAGAATGCTTTGTTTTCTTCTGGAGAGGAAGTGGGCAGATAGACAAAAGAGCAGTGATATTAGAGAGAAAGGGCTGGCAAACTGGGTTCCTAATAACTGCTATTTTTAAGAGATGGGTGGGAAAACGGGTAGGAGTTAAAGAAATGAACACGACATAAAACAGAAACTAAGACAGAGTAGTAAGTAAAGGACATCTACTTCAGCTACTCTCTGTGCATCAGAGGCTTCCCTGATAGCTCAGTTGGTAAACAATCCGCCAGCAATGCAGGAGACTCCAGAGAGAGTTTTGCCAAGAGAACGCACTGGTCGTAGCAAACACCCACTTCCAATAACACAAGAGAAGTCTCTACACATGGGCATCACCAGATGATCAATACCAAAATCAGACTGATTATATTCTTTGCAGCCAAAGATGGAGAAGCTCTATGTAGTCAGCCAAAACAAGACAGGGAGCTGACTGTGGCTCAGATCATGAACTCCTTATTGCAAAATTCAGACTTAAAATGAAAAAGTAGG